>CAWUER010000714.1:0-79128 GCA_963921195.1 Pegoplata infirma | reverse complement strand
CAGACAGACAGACAGACAGACAGACAGACAGACAGACAGACAGACAGACAGACAGACAGACAGACAGACAGACAGACAGACAGACAGACAGACAGACAGACAGACAGACAGACAGACAGACAGACAGACAGACAGACAGACAGACAGACAGACAGACAGACAGACAGACAGACAGACAGACAGACAGACAGACAGACAGACAGACAGACAGACAGACAGACAGACAGACAGACAGACAGACAGACAGACAGACAGACAGACAGACAGACAGACAGACAGACAGACAGACAGACAGACAGACAGACAGACAGACAGACAGACAGACAGACAGACAGACAGACAGACAGACAGACAGACAGACAGACAGACAGACAGACAGACAGACAGACAGACAGACAGACAGACAGACAGACAGACAGACAGACAGACAGACAGACAGACAGACAGACAGACAGACAGACAGACAGACAGACAGACAGACAGACAGACAGACAGACAGACAGACAGACAGACAGACAGACAGACAGACAGACAGACAGACAGACAGACAGACAGACAGACAGACAGACAGACAGACAGACAGACAGACAGACAGACAGACAGACAGACAGACAGACAGACAGACAGACAGACAGACAGACAGACAGACAGACAGACAGACAGACAGACAGACAGACAGACAGACAGACAGACAGACAGACAGACAGACAGACAGACAGACAGACAGACAGACAGACAGACAGACAGACAGACAGACAGACAGACAGACAGACAGACAGACAGACGACACAGACAGACAGACAGACAGACAGACAGACAGACAGACAGACAGACAGACAGACAGACAGACAGACAGACAGACAGACAGACAGACAGACAGACAGACAGACAGACAGACAGACAGACAGACAGACAGACAGACAGACAGACAGACAGACAGACAGACAGACAGACAGACAGACAGACAGACAGACAGACAGACAGACAGACAGACAGACAGACAGACAGACAGACAGACAGACAGACAGACAGACAGACAGACAGACAGACAGACAGACAGACAGACAGACAGACAGACAGACAGACAGACAGACAGACAGACAGACAGACAGACAGACAGACAGACAGACAGACAGACAGACAGACAGACAGACAGACAGACAGACAGACAGACAGACAGACAGACAGACAGACAGACAGACAGACAGACAGACAGACAGACAGACAGACAGACAGACAGACAGACAGACAGACAGACAGACAGACAGACAGACAGACAGACAGACAGACAGACAGACAGACAGACAGACAGACAGACAGACAGACAGACAGACAGACAGACAGACAGACAGACAGACAGACAGACAGACAGACAGACAGACAGACAGACAGACAGACAGACAGACAGACAGACAGACAGACAGACAGACAGACAGACAGACAGACAGACAGACAGACAGACAGACAGACAGACAGACAGACAGACAGACAGACAGACAGACAGACAGACAGACAGACAGACAGACAGACAGACAGACAGACAGACAGACAGACAGACAGACAGACAGACAGACAGACAGACAGACAGACAGACAGACAGACAGACAGACAGACAGACAGACAGACAGACAGACAGACAGACAGACAGACAGACAGACAGACAGACAGACAGACAGACAGACAGACAGACAGACAGACAGACAGACAGACAGACAGACAGACAGACAGACAGACAGACAGACAGACAGACAGACAGACAGACAGACAGACAGACAGACAGACAGACAGACAGACAGACAGACAGACAGACAGACAGACAGACAGACAGACAGACAGACAGACAGACAGACAGACAGACAGACAGACAGACAGACAGACAGACAGACAGACAGACAGACAGACAGACAGACAGACAGACAGACAGACAGACAGACAGACAGACAGACAGACAGACAGACAGACAGACAGACAGACAGACAGACAGACAGACAGACAGACAGACAGACAGACAGACAGACAGACAGACAGACAGACAGACAGACAGACAGACAGACAGACAGACAGACAGACAGACAGACAGACAGACAGACAGACAGACAGACAGACAGACAGACAGACAGACAGACAGACAGACAGACAGACAGACAGACAGACAGACAGACAGACAGACAGACAGACAGACAGACAGACAGACAGACAGACAGACAGACAGACAGACAGACAGACAGACAGACAGACAGACAGACAGACAGACAGACAGACAGACAGACAGACAGACAGACAGACAGACAGACAGACAGACAGACAGACAGACAGACAGACAGACAGACAGACAGACAGACAGACAGACAGACAGACAGACAGACAGACAGACAGACAGACAGACAGACAGACAGACAGACAGACAGACAGACAGACAGACAGACAGACAGACAGACAGACAGACAGACAGACAGACAGACAGACAGACAGACAGACAGACAGACAGACAGACAGACAGACAGACAGACAGACAGACAGACAGACAGACAGACAGACAGACAGACAGACAGACAGACAGACAGACAGACAGACAGACAGACAGACAGACAGACAGACAGACAGACAGACAGACAGACAGACAGACAGACAGACAGACAGACAGACAGACAGACAGACAGACAGACAGACAGACAGACAGACAGACAGACAGACAGACAGACAGACAGACAGACAGACAGACAGACAGACAGACAGACAGACAGACAGACAGACAGACAGACAGACAGACAGACAGACAGACAGACAGACAGACAGACAGACAGACAGACAGACAGACAGACAGACAGACAGACAGACAGACAGACAGACAGACAGACAGACAGACAGACAGACAGACAGACAGACAGACAGACAGACAGACAGACAGACAGACAGACAGACAGACAGACAGACAGACAGACAGACAGACAGACAGACAGACAGACAGACAGACAGACAGACAGACAGACAGACAGACAGACAGACAGACAGACAGACAGACAGACAGACAGACAGACAGACAGACAGACAGACAGACAGACAGACAGACAGACAGACAGACAGACAGACAGACAGACAGACAGACAGACAGACAGACAGACAGACAGACAGACAGACAGACAGACAGACAGACAGACAGACAGACAGACAGACAGACAGACAGACAGACAGACAGACAGACAGACAGACAGACAGACAGACAGACAGACAGACAGACAGACAGACAGACAGACAGACAGACAGACAGACAGACAGACAGACAGACAGACAGACAGACAGACAGACAGACAGACAGACAGACAGACAGACAGACAGACAGACAGACAGACAGACAGACAGACAGACAGACAGACAGACAGACAGACAGACAGACAGACAGACAGACAGACAGACAGACAGACAGACAGACAGACAGACAGACAGACAGACAGACAGACAGACAGACAGACAGACAGACAGACAGACAGACAGACAGACAGACAGACAGACAGACAGACAGACAGACAGACAGACAGACAGACAGACAGACAGACAGACAGACAGACAGACAGACAGACAGACAGACAGACAGACAGACAGACAGACAGACAGACAGACAGACAGACAGACAGACAGACAGACAGACAGACAGACAGACAGACAGACAGACAGACAGACAGACAGACAGACAGACAGACAGACAGACAGACAGACAGACAGACAGACAGACAGACAGACAGACAGACAGACAGACAGACAGACAGACAGACAGACAGACAGACAGACAGACAGACAGACAGACAGACAGACAGACAGACAGACAGACAGACAGACAGACAGACAGACAGACAGACAGACAGACAGACAGACAGACAGACAGACAGACAGACAGACAGACAGACAGACAGACAGACAGACAGACAGACAGACAGACAGACAGACAGACAGACAGACAGACAGACAGACAGACAGACAGACAGACAGACAGACAGACAGACAGACAGACAGACAGACAGACAGACAGACAGACAGACAGACAGACAGACAGACAGACAGACAGACAGACAGACAGACAGACAGACAGACAGACAGACAGACAGACAGACAGACAGACAGACAGACAGACAGACAGACAGACAGACAGACAGACAGACAGACAGACAGACAGACAGACAGACAGACAGACAGACAGACAGACAGACAGACAGACAGACAGACAGACAGACAGACAGACAGACAGACAGACAGACAGACAGACAGACAGACAGACAGACAGACAGACAGACAGACAGACAGACAGACAGACAGACAGACAGACAGACAGACAGACAGACAGACAGACAGACAGACAGACAGACAGACAGACAGACAGACAGACAGACAGACAGACAGACAGACAGACAGACAGACAGACAGACAGACAGACAGACAGACAGACAGACAGACAGACAGACAGACAGACAGACAGACAGACAGACAGACAGACAGACAGACAGACAGACAGACAGACAGACAGACAGACAGACAGACAGACAGACAGACAGACAGACAGACAGACAGACAGACAGACAGACAGACAGACAGACAGACAGACAGACAGACAGACAGACAGACAGACAGACAGACAGACAGACAGACAGACAGACAGACAGACAGACAGACAGACAGACAGACAGACAGACAGACAGACAGACAGACAGACAGACAGACAGACAGACAGACAGACAGACAGACAGACAGACAGACAGACAGACAGACAGACAGACAGACAGACAGACAGACAGACAGACAGACAGACAGACAGACAGACAGACAGACAGACAGACAGACAGACAGACAGACAGACAGACAGACAGACAGACAGACAGACAGACAGACAGACAGACAGACAGACAGACAGACAGACAGACAGACAGACAGACAGACAGACAGACAGACAGACAGACAGACAGACAGACAGACAGACAGACAGACAGACAGACAGACAGACAGACAGACAGACAGACAGACAGACAGACAGACAGACAGACAGACAGACAGACAGACAGACAGACAGACAGACAGACAGACAGACAGACAGACAGACAGACAGACAGACAGACAGACAGACAGACAGACAGACAGACAGACAGACAGACAGACAGACAGACAGACAGACAGACAGACAGACAGACAGACAGACAGACAGACAGACAGACAGACAGACAGACAGACAGACAGACAGACAGACAGACAGACAGACAGACAGACAGACAGACAGACAGACAGACAGACAGACAGACAGACAGACAGACAGACAGACAGACAGACAGACAGACAGACAGACAGACAGACAGACAGACAGACAGACAGACAGACAGACAGACAGACAGACAGACAGACAGACAGACAGACAGACAGACAGACAGACAGACAGACAGACAGACAGACAGACAGACAGACAGACAGACAGACAGACAGACAGACAGACAGACAGACAGACAGACAGACAGACAGACAGACAGACAGACAGACAGACAGACAGACAGACAGACAGACAGACAGACAGACAGACAGACAGACAGACAGACGGACGGACGGACGGACGGACGGACGGACGGATATCGCTAGATCGACTTAAAATCGATCGAGGATCATAAATATATATATTTATGGGGTCCTAGACCAATATTTCGATGTGTTACAAACGGAATGACAAACTTATATATACCCTCTATCACTAGAGTGGAGGGTATAAAAACTGTTTTATTTAGTAATTTTTTTTTCTCTGATTAGTAGTTGATTTAAAATTTGGTGAATATACTAAAAAAATTTTTGCCTGTTTTTGAGCACCACGTTCTTTAAATGTACACAGAAAAAAATATGGAGGAAACAAATTTGAGTAATCACTTGTTTAATTTTTTAAAAAAAATTTGAGTAATTTTTTAATTGACGCAATTAAAAATTTACTCAAAAATTGAAAATAAAATTTGAGTAAATAATTTAATACAAATTTAATATTTTTTTTTTTATTATTTTTTTCTCTTGGTGTTTTGAATTCTCATTTAGTTTATTGTTTTTTGTATATGTATATGAAAGTTTGAAATCATCTTTATAAAATTTTACTTTGTCTTGAAGACATAAGTATATTTGGTAAAGTTTGTAAAAGCAATTTTTTTGGAAAAAAAAATTAGAAACTTTTTAAACTTTTTAAAAAAATAATTTGATACATTTTGAGTAAATTTTTACTTGACACAATTAAAAAGTTACTTAAAAATATTAAAAAATTTTAAGTAAAGATTTAATTGTGTGAATTAATAATTTACTCAAATTTTTTATTAAGCATTTAATAATTTTTTATTAAAAGTTTACTCAATACTATTAAATCGTTTACTGGTGGAAAATTGAGTAATTTTTTACTCAATAGTATTAAAAATTTACTCAAAATTTTTTTTTATTTTTTCTGTGTAGTAATAGCAGCATCAACTATTACTTCAGTTGTTGGATGGTTTCTTCGGCTTGATGGTGGCAGCATCTTCTTTTGCCTTCTTCTCAGCAGCTGTAGTTGCAGTAACTGGACTTCAACAACATCAAAATCTAAAACGATTTTTTTTTCACTTAAACTCTTTAAACAAAAAATTTTAAGAACAACACTTCACTTTTTTTTATTTTTTTTTGCGTCATTTTTTTTAGCTTAAGTAGAACAAATGAGAATTGCGTAGTAGTCTACACAAGAAATTTCTTACATTTTCACGTAAAATTTGTAAAAAATGAACATTTTTTTTCGAATTTTTAATTTTTTTCACATGTATTTAAAAATAAAAATAAAAAAAAACTTTTGGATATTGAAGATTAGATATCTAAGTATGTGTTAAAATTTAAAAAAAAATATTTTTCAAAATTATCAACTTTTTATTAACAATTTAGGTGGCAAATTTTAAAAAATGTTCATATAAAATTAGCAAAAAATATGGTAAAATTAGCAAAAAATATGGTAAAAAATACAACAAATTGTGTAGCCTATTTTTGAGCGCCCATTCAGTTGATGGATGGCTACTTTGCTATGGTGTTGGCAGCATTATCTTTTGCCTTCTTCTTGGCAGCTAGACTTTTAACAGCAGCAGAATCTGCAATGATTTTTTTTTTCACACTAGAACACTTTAAACAATTTTTATTTTCTTAAAACTAAGAAAAAAAATAAAAAGTATTACCATTTCTTTTAAGAAAATACTAATATTTTTGCTAAAATTATAGTAAAATAAAAAAAAAACTAGCAAGAAAATATAGTAAAAGTACCAACAAATTTTTGTATTTTACCAATAGTAAATTGCCAAAAAAAACTGTAAAAGCTAAATTTTTAAAATTTTTTTGCTAAAGTTTGGTTGAAGTAAATTACAACACCTTTTACTAATATTTTGACTAAGTTATTTTTTTGAGTGTACTAGATTTTGTTCTACCTCCTATTTTAAGAAAATTCCTATTAATTTTACAAGCTTTTTACCAATAATTTTGTAATTTTACAAGCTTTTTGCCAATAAAATTGTAAATTTACAGTTTTTTTGGCGCAATAAAACTTACAAGGAATTCTCGTGAATTTACTCGATTTTTTTTATTATCTTTTTTAATTTTATTTTTAATTATCTTGGATATTTGTAAAATTACAAAAAAATGTAAAATTACAAAAAAAAATTAAATTTCAATCCAAATTTGTTTGTTAAAAAAACAAGAAAAACTGTAAAATATTGGTAAAATGGGATTACGAGACCTTTCCTAGTAATTTGAAAAAAGTTTTTTTTGTGTGTATGTACGGGTACCGAAACAGTCGGTTTTATTAATTAAGTGAAAAATGTTCAAATGTGATTCCCATATCATTCACATATTATTACAAGAGTTTTTCATGGGAATTCCCGGGACGAGATTTCCCGGGAATTCCCGCAAATTTTCGATCCCGAAATCCCGGGAAAAAGAGCGGGAATTCCCGGGAATTTTCTTTTCTTTGAAATTGTTGATTTTTCGACTTCTATTGATTATTTTGTATGTGATTTTTTAGAGATTTTATTAAAATTCTTTATAATTGATTGCGGAAACTTACGCAGGAACCAGGAGGGCCCAAAAAGTATTCAAAGAGAGACCTTCTAACTAAAAAATATCATAAAATTTGAGACTTACGGAATGGAAAAAGTCTCACAATATTTAAATCTCCGCTAGGGTATAATTATCAGAACCTGATACTCTTTTTTCAGAAGCTGAGAAATTTTTTTTCTGAGACCTGCATTAGAAAAATTTGCAGTATGATTATTTGTTTCTATAAAAAATATTTACGTCTCTGGACATGATTCTTTCCTTTCTCTGAAACAGTTACACTCAGTTTTAGAGACAAAATTGAGAAATTCCTCTGAATCAGTTTCATTGTGTTTTAGTTGCAAAGCATTGAGAACCAATTGTAAAAATTAACTGAGATGAATTAGAATAAATAATGAATTTTTATTATTTAAACACAAGCGATGTGAAATAACACATTCCCTTAAAAATACTTTTAAAATACTTTGACATATTTGGGCCGCTTTTTCATAAAAACTGTGTAACAAAATTTTTTCCTTTTTTCTCAAAACTTATTTTTTGTTTCTTTTAAAAGAACTAAATAAGATTTTTATGGTGTTTATAAATATTATAAATAGTGCAATTGCATTGATAAGGTTTTTATATATTTTTTTTACCAAAAATTTGTTTTTTTTAGTTTTTGCGGGAATTCCCGGGATCCCGGGAAATGAAAAAGTCCGGGAAAAGAAAAACTCTAATTATTACATATATGAACATATATGTTTAATATATGCGCATATGCGAAAATTGGCGGCATATGGACAACCATATATGAAACACATATGAACACATGCCATATATGCATGCTATATATGAGGCATTCCACACCAAATGTTCAAGCAAATTACAAAATTGTTATGAAGTTTAAAATTCAAATGCGATTTTCTCGAAAAAAAACGAAGAACGTGTTTCTGAATTTTTTTTGTGTGGATAGACAAACATCTAAACATAATAAAAAAATTAAAAAAAAGTGGCCGGATTTTTGATAAATTGACTTTCTTAAAAAAAGGAAAATTTCAGAACGGGTTCTGAAAATTAAAAAAAATTCCAAAAAAAAATTTTAATCGATAGCCCATACACAACGACCATTTTTCCAATATTTGACCACGCCTCCTAAGCCCAGTTCTTGAAAAATTTAAAAACCAAAAACGCAATTTTCTTAGTTCCATAGAGGGCTATCCAAACAACCTATTCAGAAATTTTCGGGACAAATGTTTTTTTTTCGCTGTTTGGTTTTTCTTATTTTCAAAAACTGGGCTTAGAAGGCGTGGTCAAATATTGGAAAAATGGTCAAATTTGTGGCAAGTTGCCTTGATTAAATATTTATCACAATAAAACGGAATGCACCACAATCTCAAAAATGAACATTCTTATATAGTTTTGTATGGGCTATCGAATAAAATTTTTTTCTTTGGAAAATTTTCAGAAGCCGTTCTGAAATTTTCCATTTTTTAAAAAAGTGAATTTATCAAAAATCCGGACACTTTTTTTTTCTTTTTTTTCAATTTTTTTTTTAAGTTTAGATGTTTGTCCATCCACACAAAAAAAAAATCAGAAAAACATTTTTCGTTTTTTTTCGAGAAAGTCGCATTTGAATTTTAAATTTCATAACAATTTTGCAATTTGCTTGTATTTTCTTGTATTATCATTGCGAATGAGTATTATTAATTGCATGAATATATTTTTAATTAAAGGTGATACCGTAATTGCTATCATACAGGTGATAATATTTTGGCTATCACTTATCGTAATTTGGTTTATTGGGATAAGGGTAACGGTAGCCAACCATACAATAAACCAATGGCAGCTGTAGGTTTGTAGTTTAGAGGGGGAACAAATAAATTATAGTCAAATTTCCTATTTTTTTTTAATTCCATAAATTTTTTTCTAAACTTTAAAATTTTCTTCTAGAACTACTTTAAATTTATTTTTCTATTTTTCGGATTTTTTATTTTTTGTTAAACTTTTTTGAACATTTCCGAATTTTTAGGTATTTTTATTAATGTTACTAAACTTTTTTGTACTTTTTTTAAATTTTACAAATTTTTTTAATTTCACTTTTATTAATTTACATTATTTTTTTCTGATTTTCTCTTCTATGTATTTTTGAACACTCTCACTTTTTCTAAGTTTTTGCTAAATTTTGTTGAATTTTCCGTCTTTTTTCTAATTTGCTATATTTGAACGCATTTTTTAGAGGATTTTTAGCTGAATTTTTTTTCTGAGACACTTATTAGACAAAATTTAAAGATTTTTTTCTTGTTTATTATTTCTGTATTTTTCCTATAATACATATAGTTTCGGTTTAATATGAAGGAGGAATTGTAGTTTGGCGAGCCTCCTCACGTACCCGCTCATGTATTTGCCAGCCACACAGATCGTAATACATAAACAACATCTTTAGAGACGCATAAATATAAAAATTAACATAAATAGAAAAGATTTTATAAGTACTGTGGCATACAGACAGTGGAATTTGGAAAAAAAAAATTTTAGCACATTAGAGTGGATAAAAAAAAAACATTTTCAAAAAAATTTATCTGTTTTAACCTCAAAAAAAGAAAAATATTTTAAAATAAAATTATTATTTTTTTGAGTAGGTTTTTTTGTAGCTCGAGGTCATTCTTTCCTTTACTAATTAAAACTATGATATTCTGTTTTAAATTTATTGTTGGTAATTTTTTGCAAGACTTAATCGACGCGTGTTTCGGGATTTGTCAGATTTCATTGTCAAGATTATTTAGCAGAAATAAAAACCTTATACTACAAGAAGCAAAGGTTTGTTTGATCATTAACGATTGTCATTAAAGATTTTTTAATAACAATTAATCAGAATTTAAAATTATTATTTTTATAATCATCAGTAAAAATAAGTGCAAAATGTTTGATCCCCGATCTTTTCTGCCATATTTTCTATATTTTTTTTTTTTCTATTCAAAACCTAAAATTTGAGACAGTTTTTATGTTGAATTCAATATTTTATTCGAAACACTCAAACTTTCGAAAAAGACTCACGCAGAGAAGAGATATGATTGTAGCAACCATAATTAAAGAGTGTCATGTTCGAATTGAAAATGTTATCATAACATGTTTGTACCAACCATAACATTTTGGCACCAATCATGCTTTGATCCTAAATACTGAAAAAAAAATTATAATTTACGACCATAATATGATTAAAACAAAAATTTTATGAACATCGTATGATAAAATTTTAGTTTTTTCACTTTTTAATTTTTTTTTTTTCAAATGACGCTCTTAAATTATGGTTGCCACAACCATATCTCTTCACTGAGTGCATGTTAAAGTCACTCAAAACAAAAATTTTACACTTAAAAAAGGTTCCACTCAATAAAAAATTTTACTGAAAAAAAAATAATTTGTTTTTCCTTATTCAAATTCATACAAAATCGAAAAATTATTTAGCTACTCCAAACTTCAGACAATGTTTCACTCACGAATTTGTCTATCTCCGGCCACTTTAATATATAAGTACACAAACACCCAGCTTTATTTAACAACCGTTAAATTATCAGGTCAACAATGAATAGAAAATGAAGAATATAAAACATAGAATTTTATGAATTTATGTACGTGAATATACATAAAATTTATGTATAACACATACAAATTTGCATACATTCATATACATGCCTATAAAACATATATATCTACTTATATTTAGTTACACATTCTTATGTATATGATTGTATAAGTTAACTTTACACACCGTACTTGAAAATTAAATTAAAATATTCTATAAAATTATGTTAATACATCTGACATATGTTTGTATATATGCATTAGGGTGAAAGCTATTTGCAAAGCGTTATCTGAGAAAAATTTTCAACTTCAATGAATTACAAATTTTTATGGAAAATTTTTTATAACAATTTTCCTAAAGGAAAGCTTCCAGGACATTTTGCCGATAGGAAAAAAACTCTCACTCTGAGACATTTTTTAATATAAAACGTTTCAGATTCTGAAACATTTTTTAGAATGAAAAAATGTTTAGATTCAGAAACAATTTTTCTTTAAAAATGTCTCCGATTTTCAAACAGTTTTACTCTAAAAAAATCTCAGTTTCTGAGACATTTTTCCTATAGAAAAAGTGTTAGATTTTAATACGTTTTAGCTATAGAAAAATTCTCAAAATTTTCTTAAAGAAAGTTTTAAAATTTGTCCTTTAGAAAACTTCAGTTTTCGAGACTTTTTTCCTTAAGAAAAACTCTTAAGATTTCGAGACAATTTCGTGGATCTGGAACTGCAAAATATGACCTTTCACCTACTTGAAACCAATATTAAAGTTGTCTAATTTTCCTTAAACATTTATGACAAACCGACATTTAAATCTTACTGATGATAACAGTAACTGGAGTGTTTGAAACCGGTATGAGCATACCAGAAATGTAGAAATTTAATTTTTCTTTCGCATTTTTTCAACTTAAACCCTTATAACAAATATAGTTAGACCCCGAGTTAGAACTGGACTTACAGGAAAAAAACAATATATAAAATTACTGACAAAATATATCTCCAAATATATCTCCGAAACAGAAAATGCAAATTCCTTCATTTGTGTCTGCAATTCCAGATCATGTTGGTAACCCTTGCGGAACAATGTAAGAGACAAAAAAGTTGAAAAATGTAGTGTTGGAAACTGTCAAAATTTATTCTGTAAAAACTATAAATATTCACATATATAAAAAACAATTTCCATTAACAAGACAAAACGACACTTAAAATCCTACTGATGATAACACTAACTGGAGTGTTTGAAACCCGTATGAGAATACAAGAAATGTCTCTAATTTTTAGAACTTCAATTTTTCTTCTGCATTTTTATGCTTAAACTGTTATAACAAAGTTTGAAATTTTTTTTTAATATTGTTATGACCCGAGTAAAAATAAACATATATTACAATATATAACTTGATACAAACATAATAAATCATATATGATTATACATCCCTGAGATGTTTTCTAAATTTTTTTAATGCAGTCATATGTAGTAATATATAATTTAATCATAATTCGGATTAAAATGTGTACGGTTGATATGATTATATAAAATTATATGAGGATCAATACAAAATTTGTTTTTCTGTATAATTTAACATAACATTATATATAGCTTATTCTGTTCCATATAAAACTATATATGTTTCCAATTAACAAAAAATTTTCTAAGTTTTTTAGGCAAACTATAAAAAATTTTTTGAAATGTTCCTAAACATTTCCTTGTTAGGGTTATGTATATCACCTATCTGGTTCGAAGCGTACCCAAACATTTTTTTGTTTTTGAAAATCATATGTTTGGTGAATGTATCGTTGACCTGTGGTGTATCTCAACCCAAACCAAAAAACACCAGGATTTTTATATGTTTTTGTGCAATTAGATCTAATTAGATCCACCAATATAAGGCAATGTCTGGTCAAAACTCGGATGAAATCCAATCATATTTTATACAAGTAGATCTTTTTTAATGCAAAAACATCCACCATTATTCGGATCAAATTGCGTATTAATATATATTGTGTCATATATCATTATATATTGCATCATATAAAAATTTTTACTCGGGGACGCTTACTTCGTGAAATTTTAAAATTTACAATAAATTTTTTGTAAATTGTAATTGTAAAATTTAAACATTTAGTTTTTAGATCAAACCAAACCATAATTTGCCCGTCGTTCGACGAGATTCGAAAAAAACTATTCGAGCCGCCCTAATGTTCATACATAAGTAGGTAAGTATGTGTCTTAATAGGAAGGATAATAAATATCTTGTTAATGAAGACAATTTTTATAATCTAGGAGTTCTTCAAGTATTACAATGAATTAAGGTTATAATTTCTTTTTCAAATCTATAAATAGAACAAAAAAAGAAATTAAAAAAATTGTCAAAAATATAAATCGAAATGATAGAGTTGTGATTGACGGCCTGATGTTTGCATTAAAAAAAATTGTGCTTTGAAATTACGTCGCTCCGCCTAAAAATTGAGTCATGTGTTAAAATTTTATTTTTGAAGAGGCCCAAGAAACAGCCAAATTTGGTTCTTCGCGGTACTTTTATGAAAAATCTTCACATAAATATTAAACCAATATTATAAATTTCATGTTGATTAAAAGTTGACTTCTAAAAATTACTGAGAAAGGGCCAAAAACTGCTGTTTCTTGGGCCTCTTTGAAAAAATTTGAAAAACACATGACTCAATTTTTAGGCGCAGCGACGATTAACATCATATACATACTAAGAATATTTCTTCCACAAAAAACAAATCATACATTTGAACTACTCTACACTTAGAAAAAAAAAAATAACTAAAAAATGCGAAAATTTACTAAATTTGTATTTGACGTTTGTTCCCACACTATAGGAAAACACGCACATCAAAAAACAATCTCATCAAATTTGCAATTTCTATGTCCGTTTGATTTAGGTACTTCACATTTATTTAAATTATATAAACGAAAAATTATTAATTTGATTCAGGTCCGACGCTTATATAAGATCAAACTTTTTTATTTATATACTTCAAATACTAAACCAAATGAGAATTCCACAAGTATTCATAAAAAAGGTAAATCAATATTTTTTCCAAGTTATGTACTAAACTAGTGAAAAAACTTCCTCAAATTAAAGAAGATAAATATGGTGAACTAATTGATAGCAAATTAAGTCATAAAACTAAAAAAGACGGGTATGTCTTTAAAATAAAGACCCGTACCAAAAAAAAAATCGATTTTAAAAAACAAAAACAGTTTGTATGAAAATAGAATTTAGAAAGATTTCTTTTTTTTCATATATTTAGGAAAAATTTCTTTGGCGATAAGAATTTTGTCCATGGGTCAGTCTTAGTGAAATCAATCAAAAATTGCTAAAAATTTTCGTGACCCCCTCCGATTTTGATGAAATTTGGTTAAGTTGTAACACTAAGTGATGAACTTACGCACACTTATTTTCAGCCCTCTAAGTAAACAGTGGGCTAAAACACGGCGGGTCAAAATTTCCCCCAAAATCTCCCAGTCGCGACACTTTGCACCGTAAAAACTTAATATCGTTGGTTCTATTATAGCTAGAAAGCCAATTTTTGATTTGTTTTGAAGCTCATAATATGCTCTACAAGACCTATCATAACAAAAAATTTTTCGAAAAAAATAAGGGTTACCTCCCTTATTATAAGGTCGTGATATACGGAGGAGAAAATGGGGAGGATGGTATCCCCCGATTTTTTTTTTACTTGATAATCTTTTAGAGAAAGTTTCAAAGAATATATTCTAAAATTTTTGTATTGGGACAACAATGGGATCGCTCAAAATCAAAATTTTTCACAATTTTCCCCAAAATCTCCAAATGGCAACACTCTTTAACCTTAAAAATTTAATATCATAAGTGCTTTTGTAGCTACAGAGCCCATTTTTTTTGTTTTAAAGCTTATTATACGCTCTACAAGACATACCAAAACCAAAAAAAAATCCAAAAAAAGGAATTGGTGCCCCCTTATTTGAAGGTAGTGGCAGAGGGTGGAGGAAATGGGGAAAAAGTATGCAAGTCCTAATGAACATAGTCTACAATTTTTGTGTTGGGACAACAATGGGGTCGACCAAAATCAAAATTTTTCAAAATTTTCCCCCAAAATCAAAATCAAAAAGTCGCGACATTCTTGTTCCTCCCATTGGAGTCCCAAGCTAAAATTTTCAGGATATGCTCTCTAGAACTTACTCTTTAATAAGAAAACAAGATAAAAAAAAATTGGGGGATAGTATCCCCCAATATTGATAGTATAATAGATTTTGCCGGGGTTAGGTCAGTCAGAACCAGGATTATTGAAACACAATTATTTTCTTTAAATCCAAAATATTTATTCACAATTTATCACTAAAATTGAAGACCAACGCAGCAACCAGGATACAAGCTTGAGTCAAACTATTTAATAACGTTGCGATTATTCCCTGTACTCGAATAATCGCACACGTTCACGATCGATGCTAGATTTAAACCAGGATATGAGCCCTGTACCAGAGATGTTTGCAGTCACCCACGTTTGTGACTGAAACCAGGATCTAGACGTTTTCGATGAAACCAGGATAATTAATGTTTGAAAAGAAACCAGGATAATTGCCGGACAGAGTAACGCAGGTTACCCGCTGCACGGGTGAACGCTTTCGTGGTAGACAAGAGACTCCTCGAATTAATGCTCGAGTCATATTTTTATAGTGTGGAATTTTTATTGTTTGTTAGTGTTTTAGTTACCACTACAGACATGGGATCTATGGCCGTTTAAACCAGTAGACTCCCTGGTCACTAATACATCTACCTGCCTGGAAACTATGGCCATCTTAACCAGTAGTTTTCCTATGCACTACCACTACTATGCCTGGGGACTATTATTTATTTAAATAAGTAGAAACCCTCTGCAATTACTACATTGAGTTGAACTTGGCTGTACTTGTGAACGACTACCACCGAAATCTAATGACCTGCAGTGCTACCCGTACACTTGGACAGCACAAGCTCAACTAAAGTTGTAGTAATGACCAAACTAACTACAAACCAACTACGTACGTTAGTAGTGAGAGCATGAGAAAACGAATGTATGCGTGAGCTTTGAATTTACTACCGACCGATCAATACCACTGTAGTAGTGAGATCAAGAGAAAATTAAATTGTATGTGTAGCATTGGTTGATGCGTTGGTTCTCTTATACAGACTACTCTTATATTTATGCAACTGTAAATCTCTTAAAAACTAGAAAGAAATATTTAAATATTTAAATGAAAAAAATAGTATTTTAATAAAAAAATATAAAATTACCAATATGTAACGAAAAACTTCGTTACAATAGTAATATTGTAGGGCATTTTAAGAGCTTTAAAACAAGCCAAAAATTGACTCTGTAGCTACAATATAGTCCACGATTTTAAATTTGTAATGTGCAAGAGTGTCGCGATTTGGAGATTTTGGGGAAAATTCTGAAAAATTTTGATTTTGGTCGATCTGATTGTTGTCCCAACATAAAAATTTTAAGATATGTTCATTAGGACTTGCACTTTGAGAATACCAAGTAAAAAAAAACTCGGGGGATACTTTCCCCCCATTTCCTCCACCCTTTGCCACGACATTTAAATAAGGGGGCACCCTTCCTTTTTTCTAAAATTTTTTGGTTAAGGTAGGTATTGTAGAGCGTACTATAAGCTTTAAAACAAACAAAAATGGGCTCTGTAGCTACAATAGCACTTATGATATTAAATTTTTAAGGTTCAAGAGTGTTGCGATTTAGAGATTTTAGTGGAAATTGTGAAAAATTTTGATTTTGAGTGATCCCATTGTTGTCCCAACTTAAAAATTTAAAAATATATTCTTTAGGACTTTCTCTATAAGATTATCAAGTAAAAAAAAAATCGGGGGATACCATCCTCCCCATTTTCTCCTCCCTTAATCACGACCTTAAAATAAGGGAGGTAACCCTTATTTTTTGCGAAAATTTTTTGGTAGGTCTTGTAGAGCATATTATGAGCTTCAAAACAAACCAAAAATGGGCTTTCTAGCTATAATAGAACCAACGAATATCGTTTTTACGGTGTAAAGTGTCCCGACTGGAAGATTTTGGGGGAAATTTTGACCCTTCGTATTTTCCGCCCCTGTTGACTTAGAGGGCTGAAAATTTGCATTTATTAGTTTTTTACGTAGTGTAAAAACTTTTTTTTTACGTAGTGTAAAAATTTCATCAATATCAGATGGGGTCAAAAATATTCATGATTGATTTCACTAATAATGACCCCCATGTATTAGGGAATTTCATTTAATAAAAATTATATTGGTTCCTAACAGTTAAGAAAATTTCCCAACTTTTGGCTAACTTTAACCAGGCGCGGATCCACGGGGGGAGGGAAATTTCTCCCCCCCCAATCCGCAGTCGAAAGAAGAAAAAAAGAAAGAATAGAAGAAAAAGGGAGAGGAAAAAAAGGAAAAATAAAATAATCTCAAAATTATTCGATTAGAGTTTTATTCTAGTTCGAGGCCCAAAAATATTTCTATATATGATATTGTCATAATAGAGTATTTTTAATTTATTGCTTTAAAAGGTTACTCATCTCATAGTATGTCTGTACTGATCAGTTTCATCCCCACTAAGGAATCTTCAGCAGACTTTAGAGAATCATCGTTGGTCAATCAAACATCAAACCAGACATAATATTTGATATATTTCACAAGTTATTTGAGAAATACTATTATGAAGGTCCGAAATCTGTTTTCCAACAAAAATAACTCTTTTAAAGCAAAAATTGTATATACTAAATCACCATCGGTAACACAGTGCAACACCCAAAATCGGAATGGGATGAAACCAAAAGCAAATGAAAGTTGACATATTCCATAACAAACCCCTCAAGGCTTTTTTCTAGTTTAGAGCTAGATTTTTTTTTAAACGCATTTGAAGTTAGTGCACTTTTATTATAATTGTTAGTACACTTTTATAATAATAATAAATGCTTGAAAACTGTATTAGTGGCGAATGATTAATATTGTAATTGCCTTTAAATAACAATCATACGCAACGGTGTCCAGTGGATTATATTAATAATTGCCTTTAAATAACAATCATACGCAACGGTGTACAGTGGTTTATTTTAATAATTTGGCTATTCAGTAAATAGGTACTGGAGCGATTGCAGCAAAATTCATACCAGTCATAGCTGAAGTAATTTTGAGCTTAAGCTTGGAAACTGGACCCTACATGTTCAATAAGGGCACCACCAGGGGCCTTTAAAGTAGGACATGTTAAGTACACAAAAAATTTAAATGCTTTAAAATCACCAACTTTAAATGCGTGTAAAATAAAATCTAGCTCTGACCTAAAAAAAAAGGCATTGAGGGTTTTTTTATGGAAAACGTCAGATTTCATTTGCTTTTGGTTTCATCCCATTCCGATTCCGAAAGTTCGATTTTGTATCACTGTGTAATTATTAATATATGTGTTGCTGTTATTTTACAATAACAACAGTATCTAACCAAACAATAGTGTTGGTAGGATAAGTCGTACTAAACTTTGTGTTAAATGTTGTTTTTTTATTTTTAGTACCAAAAGGTACATAAAAATAAAATGTATTTATTCGGCCTTTATATATGTATACATATTCGATTAGAGTTTTATTCTAGTTCGAGGCCCAAAAATATTTCTATATATGATATTGTCATAATAGAGTATATACAATTTTTGCTTTAAAAGAGTTATTTTTGTTGGAAAACAGATTTCGGACCTTCATAATAGTATTTCTCAAATAACTTGTGAAATATATCAAATATTATGTCTGGTTTGATGTTTGATTGACCAACGATGATTCTCTAAAGTCTGCTGAAGATTCCTTAGTGGGGATGAAACTGATCAGTACAGACATACTATGAGATGAGTAACTTTTTTAAAGCAATAAATTAAAAATACTCTATTATGACAATATCATATATAGAAAATTTCTTAGATGTCTCAAAAACCTTTACGTTTTCTTTAGAAAAATGTCTCAGAATCTAAGAAATTGACTCAAAAAAATTTTAAAGGCATTAAAGTCTTTAATTTTTCTTATCTCAGGTACTTTCTGGTTTAAGTTTTTCAAAACCTGAAAATTTTGGTGAAGATAGAACGTTTCGGTAGAAAAATGGAATATACAAACATATTTCAGAATCTTAGAGGTTTTCTATGGGGGAAAAAGTCGCTGAATCTAATCGATTTTTTTTTTAAATAGGAATTTTTTGGAGGGAAAATTCCCCAAGATTCTGACCATTTTCTATGTGTATCAGAATTTAAAATTTTTCAAAAGCAAGAATTTTATATATTCTTAAAACTTTTCTGTAGCAAAATAGCTCAGAATCTCAGAATTTTTCTATTGGGAAAATGTCCCAGACTCATAAACATTCTCTTTTAGTAAATGACTCTGAAAAATTTTGAAATCTGGAAACTTTTTGAATTAAATATGTCTCAAATTTTATATATATTCAAATGAAAAATTTTTTCAGAATCTGTGTCTTTTGGTGAGAATTTTTTGAGGAAACATTTTTTAAATATCAAACATTTTCTCTAAATTGTAGAAACTTTTTTATAGGAATACCTTTTTTAAAATTGGAAATATTTCTACAGAATAAATCATAATCAACAAGAGAAAAATACTAAAAAAAATCTAAACTAATGATACAAATCCGACACACAAAAAAAAATTTGAGAAAAAAAAAGTATTTTTAAATTGTGGGAAAAATTATAAACTATTTTGAAGAAAATGTTTCCAAAGTTTAAGTTAAGTCTTTTTGAGTCTAGGACACTCTTGTGGCAGTTAGACGGGGTCAGTCTTGTTATTGATCTCTCTAGAAAGCGGTTGACCGGTAGGAGGTGATTTAATAAAACAAATTTATAAATAAACAAGTAGAAAAGTTAAATTCGCCTTGGCCGAATCTAAGAATACCCTCCACAGTGAATTTTTTAAGTGATAGTAAATTTTCTATCGTGAAAAAGTAAGTAATTTTTGAAAAAAAAAAAAAAAAATTTTTAGTGTACAATTTTTTCGAGTGTAAAATTTTTTTTGAGTGTAAAATTTTTTTTGAGTGCAAAATTTTTTTCGAGTGTAATTTTTAAGTTACCAATGCTTTTAAAACTAAACAAGTTTAAAAAGCATTCCTTTAAAATTAAACTAGTTTGAAAAGCATTGCTAAGTTACCACCAATGCTTTTAAAACTCGTTAAAACACGTGGCATTTTAAATGAAATTAATCTGAAATTCAGGGTTTTGCTTATAACTTTTGAACCACTGGACCGATGGAGCTGAAATTTAATACCAAATAGACCCGGGGAACGGCAAAGATACATGTCAAGCTTCAGTAGTCTCATTATTGTCTTTCGAAAGTTATCGTGTTTTTTATCTCGTAAATTCGCGAAACACCCTTGCCGAAATTTACTCTTTTGCTCATAACTTTGGAACCAATGGACCGATTTGGCTGGATTGCAATACCAACCTGACCAGGTAAATGACAAACATATATGCCAAACTTCAGTAGCCTCTGTAAAGTCTTTCAAAAGTTAGCATGTTTTCTACGGACGGACAGACAGACAGACAGACGGACGGACGGACGGACATCGCTAGATCGACTTAAAATCGATCGAGGGTCATAAATATATATACTTTATGGGGTCCTAGACCAATATTTCGAGGTGTTACAAACGGAATGTCAAACTTATATATACCCTCTATCACTATGTAGAGTGGAGGGTATAAAAAAATTGTGTGGAGACTCGAAGATAAAGGGTAGGTATTTTCTGAGCAAATGTTTAAACATTTTTGGAATTGGAGATAGACTGTTAGTTTGAAAAAAAAAAAAAATATGTGCAAAAATTAAACTGGATCGGATCTACTGAAGATTGGAAAACTGCAATATTTTTTTTAAAAAAATCTAAAATATAGAAATAATCTTACTGGGCAATCAATTTGTAGAATCGATAAAAGTTTAACACAAACATTTTTCAAAAAAAAAAAATCAAAGAGTGCAAACATTTTGAAAAATGAGATTTAAATTTTAAAACTTAAAATCGCATACTAAAACACTTTAAAGAATTTCTTAAGAATTTTTGTTTTAAAATAAATTAAAAAACAAAAAATAAAACCAAAATCGAATTCGGACCATTTTTAAAGAAGTTATGAGTAAACAAAGTTTGAGCAAAAGAACAAGCTCCGAACTTTTGAAAGGAAAACACTTGTAAAACAAGTGATTAAAAAATTAAAGACTATCCAAATAATTATTCATTTGTTTTAACATTTATTTTTTACTGATCACAAAATTTTCTAAAACAAAATTCTAAAAAAATAACATACGAAAACATTAACAAGTAGAAAAGTTAAATTCGACTTTGCCGAATCTATGAATACCCTCCACAATGCATTTTTTTTAAAGGTAAGTACATTTTTTAACGTGAAAAAATTAACAATTTTGATTAGAAATATTTTATTTTGAGTAAAAAACTCTTTTTTTGTCATTTCAAAAAAAAAAAAAAAAATTACTAATTTTTTTTTTTTAGTGTAAAATTTTTTTCGAGTGTAACGTTTATTTTACTGTAAAAATATTTCTGTGTGAATGCACGTAAGTATGTACACAAAATATTGTCTTTTTTTTTGTATAAATTTTTTTTTGAGTGTAACTTTTTTTTTGAGTGTAACTTTTTTTTTGAGTGTAAAAATTTTTTTGAGTGTAAAATTTTTTTCGAGAGTAATTTTTAAGTTACCAATGCTTTTAAAACTAAACAAGTTTAAAAAGCATTGCTGTAAAATTTAACAAGTTTGAAAAGCATTTTTTAGTTACCACCAATGCTTTTAAAACTTGTTAAACACGTGGCATTTTAGATGAAACTAATCTGAAATTCAGGGTTTCGCTTATAACTTTTGAACCACTGGACCGATTAAGCTGAAATTTAAAACCAAACAGACCCGGGGAACGGCAAAGATACATGCCAAGCTTCAGTAGTTTCATTATTGTCTTTCGAAAGTTATCGTGTTTTTTATCTCGTAAATTCCTGAAACACCCTTGCCGAAATTTACTCTTTTGCTCATAACTTTTGAACCACTGGACCGATTTGGCTGGATTGCAATACCAACCTGACTAGGTAAATGATAAACATATATGCCAAACTTCAGTAGCTTCTGTAAAGTCTTTCAAAAGTTAGCGTGTTTTCTACGGACAGACAGACAGACGGACGGACAGACGGACGGACGGACGGACGGACATCGCTAGATCGACTTAAAATCGATCGAGGATCATAAATATATATACTTTATGGGGTCCTAGACCAATATTTCGATGTGTTACAAACGGAATGACAAACTTATATATTAGGGTGGGGCGATTTGAACATCTTAATGGGCGCTTCGCGTTTCTGATTCTTGGGATTGTACTGAGCAAAAAAGTCAACTAGACCATACGTCTACGGTGAAAATCGAGCCTCCCGATTTTGACTTAAAGTTTTTTCTCAGACTTTATTTTTTGGAAAATTTGCAAATTTTCTTGGGCTCATATTTCGTAAACCATTTGAAATTTTGACTTATTTTCAAAAGTAAAGTTGTAGCTATTGTCTCGGGCTACAATTTCTCTGAACATATTACTTAGAAAAACTTGGTTTTCATGGTCAAAAAGTCGAAAATGTAGAAAATTCACCACTTTTTGTAATTTTTTTGTGGATATTTTGGCCTATAACAGCCAAACCATTGAGATTTTCGATCCAACACTAAGACAAAAATTGTAGCCAAGACAATAGTTAAGAACTCTCTTGTACATTACAAAAGCATTAGAACGCACCTTTAGGCAGTTTTGGCCTTGTGAAAGTGCAAATTTTTTGTGAAAATATTGATAAATTACCATTTTCAGTTGTTCATAGCGCAAAATCATAAAAATGTTCTATTTCTTATTTTTTCCACTTTTTTTATCCAAAAATATAATGTTTTTTTTTTGTTTTGTTCAATATTTATTTTGAAAATTCATTTAAAGTACAAAGTAATTGTATTTGTAGAGACAAGGTATGAATCAAGAAGAATTCCAATTTAGCGTATTTTTCATTCAAAGATTGCCTTCCAAATCTTTTCAAGATTCCATACGAGGCGCTTTCTTTCGGCCTTCAGATACAGATGCCATTATACCTTCACGGTTTTTGTCGATTGAGTGCTTAGCAACACTCGCTAGTAGCTGGACATGACGCTCCGTACCTTGAATATGACAAGGTATTAGTGGGTCTGGAAATGGTGGATCTTCATCATCTACACATTCGATGTATTGTTGTAAATGTCATACGGAATTTTCCTGGTAAATGGCGGTTCAAATAACAATGCTTTGTCCTCTAAATCGATCACGAAGCTCAGTTTAATCGCATACTTTGTCGCGAATATACAATATTTTTTTGAGTGCCAATGTACGAATTTCTTTACAATCATGGTATAACATGCTCAACAAAACATTTTCACTGTGTGCGAAATAGCAATTATTCTGTATTACGGGATTTATGATGTTACGTAAGTTATGATTTTGCGCTATGAAAACTCAAAAAAAAAACTGTAATGTTAGCAAAAAAAGCTTGTAAACCTACAAGAAAATTTGCTGATTTTGAACCCACAATTTTTTTGCTAAAGTTAGCAAAAAGGGTTTGCTAATAATTAGTTAACTAAATTTTTTTTTTGAACTTAGTTCATACACATCTTAGGACCCCATTGGGTTCGGACCCGATAGGTCCCGACCCCGATGGGCCTAGACCTAGTTGGGTTCCTTAAAAATCGTCATAGTTTTTGATCCAAAATTTGTGTCCGTTTTGCTCTACCTTGCTTAGTTTTTGAGATACGTGATTATAGGGGACCACTGGGGTCTTGAGAATTAAAAAACTCGATAACTTCAAAAATATTACTCGGAAAGCTTTTGACTATTTTGCGGTCTTGTTCTACGTGTTGAGAGCTACAAAAATGGTTTTGGTGTTTTTGTTGTGTCGGCAATATTTACCGAGATATGAGCATTTTAAAATTTTCGGGAATGCTAACTTTTTTGGATCCAAAGTTAGGTCCCATTAGGGTCCACACATGTGAAGGGGACCGACGATACTATGGAGATTCTAAGAACCAAAAATGGCCTCCATTTTGCTCTATCTGGCTTAGTTTCCGAGATAGCGCCATTTTAAGTTTTCTGAAAATAAAAAAAAAATTACCATTTATTTTTGCTAATGTTAGCAAAAAATCTTGTAAAAATGTTGTCAACTCAATTTCAAATTTAGCAAAAGAAATTAGTTCAAAGTTTGTTTAAAATTGCTAATGTGCTAAATGAAGTTTACAAGAATTTTTTGCTAACATGCTAATCTCAACTAAAAATTTGCTAAAAGTTAGCTAACTAGCATTAGCAAAGAAAAATTAGTAAATCTACTAACGTATTTTTTTGAGTGAACAACTGAAAATGGTAATTTATCAATATTTTCACAAAAAATTTTCACATTCACAAGGCCAAAACTGCCTGAAGGAGCATTCCAATGCTTTTGCGATGTACTAGAGAGTTCTTAACTATTGTCTTGGCTACAATTTTTGTCTCAGTATTGGATCGAAAATCTCAATGGTTTGGCTGTTATGGGCCAAAATATCCAAAAAAAAAAAATTACAAAAAGTGGTGAATTTTCTACATTTTTGACTTTTTGACCATGAAAACGAAGTTTTTTCTAAGTAATATGTTCAGAGAAATTGTTGTTCGAGACAATAACTACAACTTTACTTTTGAAAATAAGTCAAAATTTCAAATAGTTTACGAAATATAAGCCCAAGAAAATTTGCAAATTTTCCAAAAAAAATAAAGTCTTAGAAAAAACTTCAAGTCAAAATCGGGAGGCTCGATTTTCACCGTAGACGTATGGTCTAGTTGACTTTTTTGCTCAGTACAATCCCAAGATTTAGAAACGCGAAGCGCCCATGAAGATTTTTTTCCTTCCTTACTAATCGCCCCACCCTATTATATATACCCTCTATCAGGGTTGTCAGATTTTTTTTACGCTCATCGCCAAATCGGATGTCAAAAATCGCCAGAAATCGCCAAAACTCAAATTTGTTCAGTTTTTGGTAAAAAAAAATAATTATTTTTATTTAAAAATATATATTTTGTTTTCTTTATTATGGCTAGAAAATAATAAAACTCAAAAATCGCCAAAATCCTAGAAAAATACATAAAAATCGCCAAAAGTAAATTTTTTTTAGTTTTTGTATTTTTTTACTTCAATCGGTGATTTATAAATTACTACATTTAAAAATGTTGCTAATTACTTCCAAAATCTGTCTATAGGCAATAAATTTCACTCAAAATTCATTTATGCTTGTTTTCTGCACTAATGCAAAAACCCCAATCGATCCATGATAATCGGTCTTGAATATTTCTTAATTTTCTTATCGCTATTTTTACTCAACAACAGTTTACAACAGTGTAAAATTGGAGAAAAAAAGTAATTAATTTTTTTGTAATTCTCGTATTATAGTTTTTGACCCTCCTGGACACTGGACAAATTTCCCAAATGTTTTTTGTTTTGTTTTAATTCATAAAGAGACTTGTAAAAAGTCTGTCGAAAATGTTAAAAAAAAAAGTTTTAACTGTCTAAGCCAGTGGTCGGCATCAATTGCACATGGATCCCGAACACATTCGGCTATTTACATGTATTCAACACGAATTTTAACAAAATTCACAACTAAGAGCATAAAAATACAACAACAAGCTGGTTGATATCGCTTTGTTTGAGAAATACACCAACACATGCATGTTTATTTTCATATACCAATGCATTCATATTCCCTCTTTCTGCCGACCACTGGTCTAAGCGCAGCAAAAGTAAGTAAAATTTGATCATTTGAAATAATGGCTCTACTAATCTTTTGAAAATATTCAGGAAATAATTTGACAAAATCGCCAAAGAAATCGCCAATCATTTTGTAAATCGCCAAAAAATCGCCACGTCGCCAAATCGAAAAACTCGTCGCCAAACACATTTCAAAATCGCCACGTTTGGCGAGAAATCGCCATATCTGACAGCCCTGCCCTCTATCACTAGAGTGGAGGGTATAAAAATTGATGTTTGTTCTGTTATTTTTACTTACAAATTAAAAAAAAAAAAAAATAATAATAACTCACGAAAACATTACAAATTAATTATTTCTTAGGTTATTTTTTACAATTTTTCTATTGAATTGTTTTCTAAATTTTTTTTATAAAATTTTGGGAATCGATCTCGCAATCAACTACATTCTGGCCAGACACTCTACCCATCGTGCTAAAGCCACTTGATACAAACATGTTTTTATATTTCTATAAATAATTTTGTTTTTTTTTTTATACAAAAAAAAATTACTCACACAAGTAGGTAAAAACTAATGATTTCTCTTTAATAAATGCCAACAATTAAAAAAAATAACGTACACAAATCATTAAAAATTAAAGAAGAATCACTTAATTTTACTTATAGAACAAAAATAAATGAGGGGGTTAGAGCACAAGGGGTTCAAGTGCCTATTATTTAATAATGAGAAAAAAGAGGTTAAAGTTAAATTGCAATAAAAAATGTTAGATGCTATCTATAATATTATTTTTTAGTTAATAGAGATCCTGAGATATATTTTAATCTAACAAGTTAAAAAAATACCATCTTTTGCAAATACAATAGCCCAAAAATTGCCTTTGAAGTAAGTAAGTCGCACTTATACCCCTTGTGCTCTAACTTTTTTTATAAATTTGGAAATATATGAAAAGAATGTTAGTTATATGTAAAAGGAAAACCACATTTTATTACGAAAATATTACATGGTTCTTTGTTTCATTTTTTATTCGTCATAATCAGATTATATGACATCATCGGGCTCATCTTCATTAGGGCGTCCCGTCAAATCTAAACTTGAGCATTTCGTACCGTAATACCTGCCAAACGATGGCCACGGAGTAGCTAATTGTGGAAAAATTTATGAAAAATTTTTGCAAGGTCATCTTTAGTTTAGCCGGCAACCAGCGCACTGTGGCCGAAATCACTGATCTAGCGGCGCTTAAGTTAAAATTAGAAAATTAAGATCGATAAATGTTTTTGCACTGCATCGTTTACCTATACTTTACAAAAATTACGTTTTTACTTTTGTCTTGCTTTCAATATTCGCACAGCTGTAAGCTGTCAAACATACATTTTCTGCAGCAAGTGTATTAAAGGAATTTGGGGCCTAAATACTCAGTGAGTTTTTCTTGACACTTTTGAGTCAATTGTTTATACATTTTGAGCCAAAAAGTTTTAATTGAAAGTAAAAGGTATGTTTTTACTAAAAAATAAACGTTTGTGGCCTGTGTGTATCTAGTTTTTTATTAGTGCATTATAGAAGTTGGCATTTGTGATATAAACCATAGTTTCATGGACTGCAACTTTTGAAATTCGATCGTATTCGGTCCAATTCCTGTTTTGTTTATTATTTGGGTTATTTTTGTTGTGACGTTTCAGTATGGCGTGCTAGTTCGTGCAAGTTGTTCGGGTTTTTAGGGTCCATCTGCCTGTCCAAATAAACAGTATAAACGCGATACTGACCACAATTTTCAATCGATTTGGCTAAAATTTGAAATTTAAGATTTTTTATCAAAAGAACAAAACCTATTAAATTTTTGACAAAATCGGTTCATGTTATCCCATAGCCCCCATGTTAATTTCCCCTTCCAGTTGTTCTTAAAAAGCCCTAACAATAGTATTTTAAGAAATATCCTTTTGAAATTCGACTGTGAAATGTATTTTGTAGCCATAAATAATCACTCTAATTTTTAACGGAATTGGAACATTTTAACTTCTAGTCCTCATACAGACCACCCTCCCGATATTCACATAAATTTCACAAAATACATAAAAGCACTGAAATAAATAAATAAATATGGTCAAAAACTAAATTCTTTATAAGTTTTATAATAACAAATATGCATTGGGCTTTATTATTTTACATTCCCGAATTAAGCGCCGCTAGATTGGGTGTTTCGGCCACTGTGCAGTGGTTAAAAAAAATGACGTTTTTGGACCAAAAT
Source organism: Pegoplata infirma (assembly GCA_963921195.1). Taxonomy (NCBI): domain Eukaryota; kingdom Metazoa; phylum Arthropoda; class Insecta; order Diptera; family Anthomyiidae; genus Pegoplata; species Pegoplata infirma. Next base: position 50,474 of record CAWUER010000714.1, on the reverse strand, counting down.
TCATATCCGAATTATTTAACCAAATCTGGCTCAAACATAAGGAAATTTTGGGTACTTTATTAGAAAGTTATTTTAAAAATTCCAAATAGCGATTTGGTCCACAGATGCTGATTTTCAAACATATAAAAATATTTTTTTAACCAAATTTGTCTTAAAAGTCGAAAAATGATGAGTATTTTATGTGAAAAATATAAAAAAAAAAATAAAAACACGATTTTGGCCAAAAAATGCTGATTAGCATCTGTGGACCAAAATCTTTGATCAGCATTTTTGAACTAAAATCTTTTTTATATTTTTTTAATATTTATGAGATAACATGCTTTACATTTTCAAAGTTTTGAGACCAATTTGGATAAAAAAATAATTTTTATGTTCAAAAATCAGCATCTGTGGATCAACATTTTTTTTTGCATTTTTTTTTTATATTTTTCCTTTAAAGTACTCAACAATTCCTAATTTTTGAGCCGGATTTGGTGAAAAAATTTGGATATGAATTTTGGTCGAAAAACGCAATTTTTTCAAACTTTAACCGCTGGTTACCGACTTAAGATGTTCTTGCTAAATTTTATTATACACGAACTTCTCGAAATTCATCCACTTTGTACACGTGAAAAATTAAATTTTAATAATTGCTTGGAGCACAAGGGGTTTAACTGCTCATATACCCCTTGTGCTCCAAGCAAAACAGGTATTTTAATAACAAGAGCTAAACATTGTCGCCATATCTCACTAACGGATAAGAATTTTATAATGACCTATTGTGTTCTGAACTTCTGTGAACTTCACCTACTGGTTCCATATGTTAAATCAATTTTTTTAAAAAAGTTACTTGAACCCCTTGTGCTTTGAGCCCCTCAAATGACTTTAAAAATTTAATGATAATGAAAGTCTTTATTTTTTACGCAGTTATTTTTGAAACAACGCACAAAAGTAGTCATAAAAAAAAATGCACATTAAATTTTTTCTTTAAAAAACAAGAAAACGTAAAACTTTTTAAAAAACTACAAACAGTTAATGACATAATTTATTAAGTGTACAATAACTGTTAAAAAAATCGGGAAAATATAAAAAAAAATCAAAGCGTCCGCTTTGGCATGAAATGGCTCATATTTTTTTTTTTAATTTTCTGAACAAATCGCCTGGTTTTATATTTAATCAAAAAAAATGTAAAATCCTGATTTCGAAAATTTCAGTGCAAAATTCAGTGAATGAATTTCTTTTAATAATCTTTAAATTTTTACAAACTTTAATGTTTTGGGCAACTGTACAAAACTTACTGTATTGTTTTAACACGGGGATTATTATTTCAACAAATTAATAATTTCAGCTATATGAACTCAACAATATCTTATGTCATTTCATTAAATTCAAGAATTTTCGTAGCTGTCCAAGTGTCAATACATACATAGTTGTGTTTGTACTACAGTACACAAATAGTCTACAAACGGGGTTGCATTGAATGATTACAGGTATTAGTGAAAGCATAAGGTGTAACTTTTGACGTTTCATGTTAACACACGTCAAAAAGAAGAAGAACAACAAAATAATGAACAAACAACGTTAATTGTGTTAACATGTTTGGTTACATATTCAATTTTAATTTTGTTTTCTCTAAATCAACACTAAAATAATTTACAACTCTTACATATGAAAAGCACAATGAAACCTATTGGCAATATTGGAAAATTCCTAATATACACCCCTGTTTGCATACCACTTATGTACTGTGGTTTATATGGAAACTTAAATTAAGCATAATCATTGCTTTTGTTTCTTATACAAAAAGTTTTAATTAGGAGACCTTTGACAAAGGAAACTCTTAAAAAGGATATCATATTTTAAACAACATAAATTTAATTAAAATTAAATTATAAGTCCTGTTTAAGGAAGATATACAATTGTAAGTTATAATGTTAACAAGACCAACAATGCAATAATTTAAAAATATTAAATTATTACTATATGTCGACATTCTCATTTGTTTATATAAGTATTCATATAATAAAAATTATGTATATTTATGTGTTTTTTTCACAAGGTACTTAAACTAGTTACATAAATAATTGCACAAAACTTTTTCTCAGATTTTTTTGAATACCCGAGTAAAAAAAAATACTTTTAAGATCTAATTTGATCTCAAAATTGGCTGTATCAAGTTGTATCAAATAATTATCTTATTGTATTATTTTAGATACACAAATATAAAAAATGATACAATTAGATCCAAATTTTGGTCACATCCAAATAAATCCAGTTGATCTTATTTTATATAAATAAATGTAGATTTATATAGTTATATAAAGTTATATATATTTATGTATAACCTCAGATAAGAAAATGGAGCCATATAAAATCTTTCATATAATTAGATCTGAATATATAAAAACTCATATATATTTTAATATGATTGTATCAAATTATATATCATTATATCAAAACTTTTTTACTAGGGTATTACGAACACACAAATATAATATTATAGAGATACACTCTTTTCAAAAAGTATTTTTTTTTCTATTTTGTTTTGAAAAAAGGGAATTTAAGACAGTTTTGAAATATTTTTCTTACTGAAAAATAATCATATTCTAAGACAGATTTATTAAAAAAAAAATATTTGAAAAAGAAATTAAAAAAAAAAAAACTGCCAAAAAATCTTTTTTGAAAAAATAATTTGAAAAAGAAAATTATTTTGACAATGAAGTTTGTAATTTTATTGTTTAATATAATAATAATAGTTTTGATCACATGATCAATTATTTTTATTTATTCATTCTATATATTTACAACTCATGTTTAATAAATTCCACCTAACCGAGAACTGGTAACAATGACCGTCGTCTCGTTGTAGCGAAAAAAAGGGTTCTGGTGGTAATCGAACCCACGACCCCCACGTTGAAATGCTAGCACGCTACCAACAAGTCTACGGGGGCCCCCTAATTTTATTGTTTTAACATGACGTATTAGTAAAAAATATTTCCGAAAACAACGATTTTTGCAAATATTTGTTACTCATACGCAATGTTGAAACAAGAAAATTACAAAATTGTAATGAAATTCAATATTCAATTGCGATTTTCACAAAAAAAACGCACTTCTGATATTTTTAAGGGGATATACAAGCATCTTAAGTTAAAACAAGCGAGATTGTTAAATTCGGCTGTACCGATTCTATGATACCCGTTTTATTTTGGGGGGGGGGGGGGGGGGCTTATGCCTGGTCCTTGAGGGACACATAAACACATAACTTCATTTACTCATAACTTCTTCAATAATGTTCCAAATTGTAATTGTTTAAAAAAAAAAAAATCAAAAAAAAAATCTTAAAAGTACTCTAGCATGCGATTTTTAAGTGTTAAAATTTGAATCTCATTTTTGAAAATGTATGTACTCTTTGATTTTTTTGAAATTTTTTTGTGTAAAACTTCTATCGATTCTACAAATTTTTGCCCAGTAGGATCGTGTGATAACGATTGTTACTAAGTATTTTTAATTTTTTTTTTTTAAATTTTATTGTAATTTTTCAATCTTAAAATCATTTCTACTGGTGCGTCATAGAGGGGTCATTTATAAGACCAACCCCCCATTAATTTTTACATCTTAACATTTCTTCGGAACAAACTAATACCCTATATTCAATTTCTAATGGGGCTCCCACACAAAATGCCATTTTTAAAATGTGTTTCAACCGCTCTTACTGCCCTAAGACTGCCCTTAGTGCAATAAAATGTATGATCGACCCACAATATTTTTTTAGTCCAATCATTTTCTCTGAACACACCTACCCCCTATCTTTAACTATTAAGGCGGTCCCCATACAAGTTTTTTTATTTTTTGTAAATTTGTTTTATTAAATCAGCTTCTTCCGGGCCAATGGTGCTTCCGAGAGGGGTCATTAGTGAGACCGACACCCATTTATTTTTATCCTCCAACATTTTTTTTAAAAACACTTACGCCCTATCTCCACTCCCTAAGTAGGCTCCCATACAAATTACAGTTGGAGTAAATTTTATAAAAATGTAATTTTGAATGGAAGCCCATTTAAGGAGTTAAGATAGGGCGTAGGTATGATTAAATAAAACAAAATTACAAAAAATAAAAAAAATTGTATGGTGTCCGCCTTAATAGTTAAAGATAGGGGGTAGGTTCGGAGAAAATGTTTGGACTAAAAAAATATTGTGGCTCGGTCATACATTTTATTGCTCTTAGGGCACTCTTAGGGCAGTTAGAGCGGTTGGAAAAATTTTAAAAAATTTCATTTTGTGTGGGAGCCCCCTTAGAAATTGGAGATAGGGTATCAGTTTGTTCCGAAGAAATGTTTAGAAGTAAAAATTAATGGGGGTGGGTCTTGGAAATGACCCCTCTTTGACGCACTATTGGAGCAGTAGAAATGATTTTAAGATTGAAAAATTACAATAAAATTTTTTCAAAAAATTAAAAAAAATAGTAATAATTGTTATCCCACGATCCTACTGGGCAAAAAATTTGTAGAATCGATAGAAGATTTACACAAAAAAATTTCAAAAATCAAAGAGTACATATATTTTAGAAAATGAGATTTTAATTTTAAAACTTAAAAATAACATACTAGAGAGCTTTTAAGAATTTTTTGGATTTTTTTTTAAAGTACATAAAAAACAAAAATTTTGAAAAAAATTAAATTTGGACCATTATTGAAGAAGTTATGAGTAAAAGAAGTTTGAGTAAACGAACAAACTACCATTTTTTAAAAAATCAATATCTTTTAAACGGGTCATCAAAAAAATCTGAAATTTTACCACAAAGGAGTTTTCGAAGGGTGCTAAAAACTGTCACCAAATTGGGAAAATCTAAAAAAACAAATATTCAAAGTGTCCGATTTGGCATGGAATGCCCTATATAATTTATTGGGTCCCCGACCGATATTTCAATGCGTTACAAACGGAATGACAAAGTGAGTATACTTCATACTGTAATTGGAGGGTATAAAAAAAGGTTTCCGGATTTTTAATAAATTGACTTAAAAAAAAAAAAAAATGAAAAATTTCAGAACGGGTTAGAAAATCTTTTCAAATAAAAATTTTTAGTGATAACCCATAAAAAATATATGTATAAGAATGAAAGATTTTGAGATTGTGGTGTACTCCGTTTTAATTTTATAAATATTTATTAAATGGAACTCGGCACAAATTTGACAATTTTTTCAGTATGTAACCACGTATCCTAAGCCCAGTTTTTGCAAAATTGAAAAACAAAAAAACTAAATTTTGTTAGTTCCATGTAGGACTATTCATACAACCTTTTCATAGTTTTCTACAGATAGAAATGTTTCATCCCATATCATCTTTCAACTCATTTGTATCTTTATTTTATTATTTTTTTATTTTAGTTCATTTTTTTTATTTTCTTTTATTTTCCTTTATTTGCCTTTATTTTATTTTATTTCTTTTCTTTTCTTTTCTTTTCTTTTCTTTTCTTTTCTTTTCTTTTCTTTTCTTTTCTTTTCTTTTCTTTTCTTTTCTTTTCTTTTCTTTTCTTTTCTTTTCTTTTCTTTTCTTTTCTTTTCTTTTCTTTTCTTTTCTTTTCTTTTCTTTTCTTTTCTTTTCTTTTCTTTTCTTTTCTTTTCTTTTCTTTTCTTTTCTTTTCTTTTCTTTTCTTTTCTTTTCTTTTCTTTTCTTTTCTTTTCTTTTCTTTTCTTTTCTTTTCTTTTCTTTTCTTTTCTTTTCTTTTCTTTTCTTTTCTTTTCTTTTCTTTTCTTTTCTTTTCTTTTCTTTTCTTTTCTTTTCTTTTCTTTTCTTTTCTTTTCTTTTCTTTTCTTTTCTTTTCTTTTCTTTTCTTTTCTTTTCTTTTATTTTCTTTTGTTTTCTTTTATTTTGTTTTCTTTTATTTTGTTTTCTTTTATTTTATTTTATTTTATTTTATTTTATTTTATTTTATTTTATTTTATTTTATTTTATTTTATTTTATTTTATTTTATTTTATTGTGGTTAAAAAACTTTTTTGGTCATTTTTGAAAAAAAAAAAATAAATAAATTTGAGTGTAAAATAGATTGACTTAATATAAATGCAAATAAAGGGTGTTTTTATACTCTCCAACCACAGTGTGGGGCAGTTCCGTTTTATCCATTAGGGCACACTGGGCACATGCCAAGGGCCCCGAACTAAAGGGACCGAAATGCCAATAAATTCGCTTATACAAAATTTCACATTTTCTTACAGAAAAATTTTCAGAATCTAAGAGGTTTTTCGAATACATCTGAGACTTCTTCTATAGGAGAAATTTGTCCTATATCAAAAGTCTCAAAGTTAAGAAATTTTTCCTACATTAAAAGTTTCAGATTGTGAAATATTTCTCGTACAGAAAAGTTTCAGATTCTGAGATTTTAAAAGTCTAATATTCACAGAAGTTTTGTCAAAATAAAAAGTCTCCAATTGTGAGACACTTATCATACGCTATGTTAAAATAAGAAAATACAAGCAAATTACAAAATTGTTATGAAATTCAAAATTCGAATGCGATTTGCTCGAAAAAAAAAACAAAAACATATGTCTGATTTTTTTGAGTGGATAGACAAACATATAAACTTTAAAAAAAAAAATTAAAAAAAAGTGACCGGATTTTTAAAAAATTTACTTTTTTAAAAAAATTGGAAATTTCAGAATGAGTTCTGAAAATTTTCGAAAAAAAAGAGTCAAGTGGCCAGATTTTTGATAAATTAGCTTTCTTAAAAAATGGAAAATTAGCATTTGCACTTACTGTTTTAAAGTATTTAAGAGCGACGTGTTTAAAAAAGTCTTTCTTCTGTGTCCATTACGTTTCGATTCTGTTGCTGGTGTTTTGTTGATCAACTTGTGTAAGGTCGCAAGTGTGAACTCCACATAAACATAAAAATTACAAATTAAAAAAAAAAAAATCCAAATACGTTTTGTACACAGTGTTCATATATAAATACATAAACACGTTAACCTGAACCGTTACAAAATATAAAAAAGAAGTAGCAACAATAATAAAAACAACAACAACAGCAATAAAAACTAACAACAACTACTACTACAAAAGTACCACAAAGTCGACAACAAGTACCAAAAGAACATGTAGAGCAAATGCTATTTATGTTTAACATTGCATACATTACAATTTGTATGTATGTGTGGGAGGAGTGTGTATGATTGTGGTAGAACAACCAAATAAATATCTCTGTGTGTGTGTGTTTTGTGTACTGGGAAAAGGATACACTTTTACAATCGAAAAGTTGAGTTTATAAAAATTATGTGTTTCGGGATAAAAAAAAGGATCTACATCAAACAACAAAACATTAAGTATCATACAAGACTACATAAATAATTAAAATGAGTTACAATTATTGTTGACACTGAGAGAAACAAATACAAAATTTAAAAGGTCACTTTAGTACAGCAATACCTAACAATTCATGATGAAATTTATTGAAACTGTGTTCTAATCCCACGGGTCTCATCCCATGAGAGAAAAGACATAAACAAGAACCGATTGTTAAATTAAGATTTTTATGAAACGAAATGCTTATAAAAACATATACACACTACATTCTAAAAAAAAATATTTCAATTTCCTACTATAAATTAAGTAAATTTAAACAAAATGTGTAATTTTACTAAAAATTTAATGGAATATATTATTATTTTTTGTATGATATTAGAAGTTTGTTGAAATTTACTTAATTTATAGTAGACAACTAAACATTTTTTATAGTGTACTTGATTTTTATAATAAAAAAGATACACTAAATAATTTTGAGAAGAATGAAAAATTCTGGAGAAAAAATCGATACAACACAAATTAAAAACCGGGAAAGCTATCGTACTTATTTTTTTTTAATTTTCTTCTTATTTCCTTAAAACTGCTAAATTTTCTAAAACTTCTTTAGTTTTTTTCCTGTTTTTTATACACTCCAACCACAGTTTGGTGTTTTAGGGACTGTGTCATTTCGTGTGAAACGCATCGAAATATGGGTCTTGAACCCCAAAAACTGTATATATTATTGTTGCTTAAAATATTCTAAAACATTCTAGATATGTCCGTCTGTCCTCCCAACTGTGGAAAGAACAATACATCCAAAACCAAAAGAGCTGCATTGCATAGTCGATAGAATGCAAAAAATATTTTAGTAAAGTCGCTACACTCAAAAAAAACCCTGTCAAATTACTAGGAAAAGTCTCGCAATCTCATTTTACCAATATTTGAAATTTTCCTTGTTTTTTAATAAATAATTTTCGATCGAAATTTAATTTTTTTTTTTTGTAATTTTACAGTATTTATTGTAATTTTACAAATTTCTAAGATTTTTTACAAAAAAATTCTACACCTTTTCCAATTGAAATTCAGAAAAGATCAATTGTAATTCAGAAATCACAATTGAAATTCAGAAATCCCAATTGAAATTCAGAATAGCCCAATCGAAATTCAGAAATCATAATTGAAATTCAGAAAAGCCCAATTGGAATTCAGAAATCACAATTGAAATTCAGAAAAGCACAATTGAAATTCAGAAATCACAATTGAAATTCAGAAAAGCCCAATTGAAATTCAGAATAGCACAATTGAAATTTAGAAAATCACAACTGAAATTCAGAAAAGCACAATTGAAATTCAGAAAAGCCCAATTGAAATTCAGAAAAGCACAATTGAAATTTAGAAATCGTAATTGAAATTCAGAAAAGCCCAATTGAAATTCAGAAAAGATCAATTGAAATTCAAAAATCGTAATTGAAATTCAGAAAATCACAATTGAAATTCAGAAAAGCACAATTGAAATTCAGAAAAGCACAATTGAAATTCAGAAAAGCACAATTGAAATTTAGAAAAGCCCAATTGAAATTCAGAAATCCCAATTGAAATTCAGAAAAGCACAATTGAAATTCAGAAAAACCTAATTGAAATTCAGAAAATCGCAATTGAAATTCAGAAAAGCACAATTGAAATTCAGAAAAACGCAATTGAAATTCAGAAAAGCCCAATTGAAATTCAGAAAAGCACAATTGAAATTCAGAAAAGCACAATTGAAATTCAGAAAAGCCCAATTGAAATTCAGAAATCGTAATTGAAATTCAGAAAAGCCCAATTGAAATTCAGAAAATCACAATTGAAATTCAGAAAATCACAATTGAAATTCAGAAAAGCCCAATTGAAATTCAGAAAAACACAATTGAAATTCAGAAAAGCACAATTGAAATTCAGAAAAGCACAATTGAAATTCAGAAAAGCCCAATTGAATTTCAGAAAACCACAATTGAAATTCAGAAAAGCCCAATTGAAATTCAGAAATCGTAATTGAAATTCAGAAAAGCCCAATTGAAATTCAGAAAAGCGCAGTTGAAATTCAGAAAAGCCCAATTGAAATTTAGAAAAGATCAATTGAAATTCAGAATATCACAATTGAAATTCAGAAAAGCCCAATTGAAATTCAGAAATCACAATTGAAATTCAGAAATCACAATTGAAATTCAGAAAATGTAAACAAACCAATTATTAGTCACCACTACAAACATAGACACATTATGCAAATGCAGTACAGAAATGTGTATATGGGAGTATCTTACCTTATTCTCTTGCTACGTATTGTAGAGAGCAGACAGACAATACACTCATAAAATGCTTAAGGTAACATCAAGTGAAACTGACTTTTTATTATTTTTCTTTAAAACTAATTTTTCAATAATGCATTTGTCAAGGTAGAGTAAATATTTTTGTTCACTATATTAATTAATTTACAAAAAATAATAAAAATTCAGTTAAACTAAATTTTACCTACAACATTCTATGAGTGTATTGTCTGTCTACTCTCTACAATACGTAGCAAGAGAATAAAGTTAAATACTCTCATAGTTGTACAGCATTTGTTCAATGTGTCTATGTAGTGGTGACTCATAATTGGTTTGTTTACATTTTCTGAATTTCAATTGTGATTTCTGAATTTCAATTGGGCTTTTCTGAATTTCAATTATGATTTCTGAATTTCAATTGGGCTTTTCTGAATTTCAATTGTGATTTTCTGAATTTCAATTGGGCTTTTCTGAATTTCAGTTGTGCTTTTCTGAATATCAATTGGGCTTTTCTGAATTTCAATTACGATTTCTGAATTTCAATTGGGCTTTTCTGAATTTCAATTGTGATTTTCTGAATTTCAATTGGGCTTTTCTGAATTTCAATTGTGCTTTTCTGAATTTCAATTGGGATTTTCTGAATTTCAATTGTGCTTTTCTTAATTTCAATTGGGCTTTTCTGAATTTCAATTGTGATTTTCTGAATTTCAATTGTGATTTTCTGAATTTCAATTGGGCTTTTCTGAATTTCAATTACGATTTCTGAATTTCAATTGGGCTTTTCTGAATTTCAATTGTGATTTTCTGAATTTCAATTGTGCTTTTCTGAATTTCAATTGTGCTTTTCTGAATTTCAATTGTGCTTTTCTGAATTTCAATTGGGCTTTTCTGAATTTCAATTGAGATTTTCTGAATTTCAATTGTGATTTTCTGAATTTCAATTGGGCTTTTCTGAATTTCAGTTACGATTTCTGAATTTCAATTGGGCTTTTCTGAATTTCAATTACGATTTCTGAATTTCAATTATGCTTTTCTGAATTTCAATTGTGCTTTTCTGAATTTCAGTTGTGCTTTTCTGAATTTCAATTGGGCTTTTCTGAATTTCAATTACGATTTCTGAATTTCAATTGGGATTGGGATGAATTTCAATTATGCTTTTCTGAATTTCAATTGTGCTTTTCTGAATTTCAATTGTGCTTTCTGAATTTCAATTGGGCTTTTCTGAATTTCAATTACGACTTCTGAATTTCAATTGGGCTTTTCTGAATTTCAATTGTGATTTTCTGAATTTCAATTGTGCTTTTCTGAATTTCAATTGGGCTTTTCTGAATTTCAATTGTGATTTCTGAATTTCAATTGGATTTTTCTGAATTTCAATTGTGATTTCTGAATTTCAATTAGGCTTTTCTGAATTTTGTAAGGACCTCCGGTTAGTCCGGGTTTGAAGCTGGGGTAGACTCAGCAGAGCCAGGGTCCTTGCATTAAATTTGTAAATAAAGACCAATCCACAAGTTTGTTTCACGGTATGATTTATTTATTGTTTCTTTTGTACAGCTATATTGATTATTATAGTTATTTTTACGTTGACTTCGATGGCGCTGATACGTGGCGGGAACCCCTAAAACTCCTAGCGCGGCTCGGCTGGATGTAATCCACCACGACAGGATGTGATCCCGTCCTAAACTCTCTCCGGATGTGATCCGGAACCCTACGTCAGTGCTTCCTACCTTCCTAACTGGCAAGGATGTGATCCTTCCAGGTAACCTGGATGTAATCCGGGTTGACTTTCCCGGTTGTAAACCAGGTCCCTACTGCTCTACCTGATTGTAAATCAGGATCCTGGCTTGTTTGGTGTTACCAATCGTTCTGTTTCCCTAAACTGGCACTGAACTTTCTAAAACTTACGTTTGTCCTCACGGATGATGTCCCGCACGCCTGCCTTCTTAGCTTCAATTGATCCTCCACGCTGGCGACCGGCTGCTTTTATACTTCGACATCCTACACTTTTGCTGTTTTGTCGCTACCACATTCTCTCAAATGTTGGATGTGGTTTGATGCAACCTGTTACGATTGTTTTGTTGAGTGCCTGTTTGATACTCTCTCTCCTTTGTATCGTTGTAGGTTTCTTCGTTGTTGTTTTCTTGTCTCGTTGTAGTTATCTTCGTTGTAGTTTTCTTCGTTCCTCTTCAATGTTGCTGCTGGTATGTGTGGCCGAAATTTGCCTGCAAAATTCGGTTCCTTACACCCCCCCCTTACTTTGAGGGTGGATGCGTACACTCACCCGACCTGACGATGCAACCTTAACCGGACCGTCCTCTTACCTCTCGTCGTTTGTTCTTCCGCGTCTGATGTCATCGTGTGTTAATTTGTCGACACTTGATTTTTTTTTTCTGCCGATTTATGCTGTCACACGTTTGGAAGCTCACGCACCTTTAACCATTATATTTTTCTAATACTATCCCCCAGTTTCTGATGGTTGTTTAAACTCAAACACTCGTAATGTTTTTTTTTTCTTCTCTTTTTTCTGCTAGTAAACCGGTTTCAGTATAGTGGCTGCTGTGTGTATATAAAAAAAAAATCATCTCTTTTTATTCTTCGTTGCTTTGCTTGTTGTTGGTATATTTTTTTTTCTGCAATCTCGTTGTTGATGGTTTGTGTTGTGATGAGTTGTACGTTGAAAGTGCGTGTTTGATGTTGGATCTCTTTTATTCTTCGTTGTTCTGCTTGTTGTTGGTATATTTTTTTCTGCAATCTCGTTGTTGATGGTTTGTTTTTGTGATGAGTTGTACGTTGAATGTGCGTGTTCGCTGTTGGGTCCTACTAAAAGTGTTGCCCACTGCAGCGATTTTCAGTATTTCATAGCGCTTTCCAAATAAGCGTTTTTTTTTTTTTTAATAATATTTTTTTTTTTTTTTTTTTTTGTTACGCACTGTAGCGCTTTAATTCATTTTGGCCGCTTTTTCCCTTTAGCGTTTTTTTTTTTTTTTTTTTTTTTTTTTTTTTTTTTTGTATTGTATTGTATTGTATTTGTTTTTTTCTTTGTATTTTTTTTTTTATTTTTTTTTTTTGTATTTTTATTTTTTGTATATTTTTTGTATATTTTTTTTTTTTGTATTTTTTTTTTTTGTATTTTTTTTTTTTTGTATTTTTTTTCTATTGATAATCTACTGATCTGCGCTACTCCGGAAGCTCTTTAAGTCGCTCACATGTGCGGTCCTGGTTCGCTTGCCTCCGTCTTCACGTAGTTCCAGGATGACCGGCGACACAAAACGGTGCACCCTGTATGGACCACTAAATTTCGGGGCCAATTTGGCTGCAAAATTGTCAGCCGCACTTGACAAGTGGTGATCCCTTACTAGCACCAGCTCGCCCAGCCTAGGTTTCCAGCTTCTTCGTCTTAGGTTGTAGTAGCGAGCTTGATCCTTGGCGGCCTTTTGTAAATGTTTCCGCACCAAACTAAATATTTCTGTCATCTGCTCCGCTTTAGCTTCCGGACATCTATTCGTCGTACCGGTACCGCTTGTGACTTCGTCATACAATGTTGCCGGAAGTCGAGGTTCACGTCCCTGCACCAGATAGGCCGGGGTGTACTGAGTGGAATCAGCCTTTGCGGTGTTCAAAGCTAGCTGAAGTTCCGGTAGACTCTCGTCCCACGTCTTTTGATTAGCGCCGGCATACTGTGCTATCATCGTCTTCACCGTACGATTAACCCTTTCCGTGGGGTTCTCCTGAGGGGTGTAGGGTGCCGTAAGCTGGTGCTTGACACCTAGCTCTTCGAGGTATCTTCGGAACATCTTACAAGTGAATTGGGACCCATTATCGGTTATCATCATTTTTGGAACGCCAAAGTTGGCTAGTATGCGTTCTCGGAATGCCTTTCGCAGCGTCTCTCCTGTAGCTCGTCGTAACGGTACTAGTTCGGACCATTTGGAAAACTTGTCCGTAAAGACCAGCAACATCGAATTACCGTGTTTTGACCTAGGCAACGGCCCCACAAAATCGGCGCAAACGACCGCCCAGGGTTCTTCAGCAATCCTCGTCAGCATCTGGCCGGCAGGCAGCTGTTGGGATGGCTTATATTTTTGGCATATTTGGCAGTTCCTCACGTACTCTCTTATCTCCCGAAACATACCTGGCCAATAGTATCGGTTTGACACTCTCGCCACCGTTTTGCGAACTCCCAGGTGACCCGCCGTTGGGGAATCATGGTTTTCTTCGAGCACCCTTTTCCTTTGAAATACCGGAACACAGAGCTTCCAAGGAGCGCACTCTTCGTCGTCATCTGTTGTTGGAATATGGCGGTATAGCTGGCCATTGACCATGGTGTAATCGGGAAACTTTTCGGGAAGTCTAGCTACCTCTTCGCAACGCTTCTGCCACCAGGAAAACTTCGGTGGGTCATCTTGCACGATTTGACAAACCGCTACTGGCTGTCGGGACAACGCATCTGCGACAACATTGAGCTTGCCTCGTCGGTATTGGATGTCGAAGCTGTATTGCTGGAGTTCAAGGGCCCAGCGAGCTATTCTACCAGACGGACTCTCTATGGAGTTGAGCCACTTTAACGACAGGTGGTCGGTAACCACAGTGAAATGGTAGCCTTCCAGGTATGGCCGCAGCTTTCGTATAGCCCACACAATCGCTAAGCATTCCTTCTCTGTTGGGGAATAGTTCATCTCGGCCTGGTTTAACCTTCGGCTGGCATAGGATATAACTCGTTCCTGGCCGTCGAGCTCTTGGGTCAATACTGCGCCCAAGCCATAGTCGCACGCATCAGTCTGGAGCGTAAACTTTTGGGTGAAGTCTGGGCATGCCAGTACCGGGGCCTCGGTCAAATGCCTTTTCAGTTTTTCAAAGGCGTCTTGCTGTTCTTGGTTCCATTTAAAGTGCTTACCCTTCTTGAGCAGCGACGTCAATGGGTGTACTATCTTCGAGAAATCCGGGACGAAACGACGGTACCAGGAGGCTATTCCCAGACACCTACGTAGTTCTCGGACATTTTTAGGGGGTTGTAGCTCCCGGATGGCAGCTATCTTCTCCGGGTCCGTGTGGACGCCGTTTTCATTAACCATATGCCCCAAATATCGGATCTCTTTTTGGAAGAACTTACATTTTTCCTCGTTAATTTTGAGCCTCGCTTCTCTAAGTCTTCGGAATACCTCGCGTAAATTCGTCATGTGCTCTTCGAGCGACCCACCAAGCACCACAATGTCGTCCAGGTATGCGAAGGCGTGTGGTTCCATCTCTGGCCCGATCACCCGATCTAAAGTCCTTTGGAAGGTGGCGGGTGCAGAAGTTAGGCCGAAAGGCATGACCTTCCACTGGAACAAACCTTTGCCTGCCACGGTGAACGCTGTGTACTCTTTGCTCTCTTCGGACATTGGTATCTGCCAGTAGCCATTCTTCAGATCAATACTGCTGATATATTTCGCGTTCCGCAGTCTATCTAGAATGTGATTGATGCGGGGTAACGGGTAGGCGTCTGACGCTGTGCGCGCGTTCAACAGGCGGTAATCTATGCATAGTCGATACGTGCCATTCTTCTTCGGAGCCATCACGATCGGAGCGCTGTATGGACTCTTTGATGGCTCGATACAGCCATTCTTAAGCAGTTCGTCTACCTCATCGTTTATTCGTCGTTGCATTTCGGGGTTTCTTTGGGCATACCTTTGTCGGACCGGTCTATCATCTTTGAGTATAATCTTATGGGAAGCCAATGGGGTCGGACCACAAATTCTTTCAAACTTTGGCAACTCCTCGCTGAGAAACTGCTGAATCTTTTCCTCATCGTGGCTTACGGTTCCCGTTGATATTTCATCGGGTCTTACCATTGCGCATTGCGTTGTTGGTTCACTTCCTCTAAGCTGGATGCGTTCATTACCACATTGCATCTCGAACCCAACGGCACTTAGAAAATCTAGCCCCAAAAGGGCGTCATCCAACATACCTGGCATAACAAATACCTCTAACCTGCAGCATCGACCGCCCAAACTTACGTCTACTCTGATCGCCTCACTTAGTTCCATGGTAGCCCCATTTGCAAGACAAATTCGATTGTCAACCCGTATTACCTCGTGGCTTCCTCTGAGCTTTTCGGCGAAACCTTCACTCACAAAACTTCTAGACGCGCCTGTATTGATTGTTGCCTCTTTTGGATGGTTGCCGAAATTAACGCATGCATACAGGTGGGTTTCGGTTTGTCGCAACGCAGTTACTGGGGCAAGGCTTCTGGATTGCGGGCCGCCGCCTCCCCTTGCTGCTGGCGCGGTCCGCTGGAGTTTCCCGAGGCTTGTCGACAACAATCTCTAGTACGTACGCCTCGACGACCGCACTCCCAACAAAACAAGACGCTGGGGTTTTGGCAATGTTGATATACGTGGCCATCTTGGCCACATCTTCTGCAGGCGGTTCGGGGGTTGATTCTGGGCAAGGCCTGTTCTTGGATTACCTGCTGTGAACGGTCGTTTCTTCTTGATGTGCTTGGTGGATCCTCCAGGCGGTCACGGCTCTTTTCGGGGTGCCGGGCTTGGATAACTTCGAACTGCTCGGCAGCATTGAGTAGGTCCCCAAGATTGTTGAAATCCCTCCTTCGGATATACATTTGATAATCGTATTGTGCATTTCGGTAGATTCGATCTAGCTGCTGTTCCGCTGTGTAGTTCGCATGCCGCATCATCGTTTGTAAGGCCAGGATGTAATCCTTGAATGCTTCACGAGGCTGTTGCTTTCTTTGGCGAATGTCATCGTCGAGACACTCAAAGTATCCTGGGGGTAGGAAAAACGCCAGAAAGCTTCGACGAAAAGATCCCCATGTCTTCCAGTGCTGGTTGTTGCTGCGATACCAGTCCAGGGCTTTACCCGTTAACAGCTCTGGCATCGTTCGTGGCAAGCAATCGAGGTCCAGCCTGTATGCGTCTGCCAGTTCCTCAACCCTTTCTGCGAAGGCGATCGGGTCTTTACCCCCGTCATATTTGCATGTCCATTTACGCACCTTTTCGATTACGGCAGCGTATGACCCCTCTTGTGGTTTAAGGGCCAGCGCAACTGACGTTGCCCCACTTAAGTCAGCGGAACTGTTGGTGATCGGTCCATACGCCGGAGCTGTGTGACTTATCGATCCATTGGCGAGAGTGTGTGTGGTTGTCTCATCCGCTAATTTTACGGGGCCGGGAAGTCCGTTTTGCGGCGGCGGTACTTTAAGCGTAACGCTGGTGGGCGCGGTGGAGACTACCCGACTTGGTGATGGGCCACGGCTATGCTGTGTCTCCAATTGTTCCAGTCGGGATAGGGTCGTCTCTTTGTGTTCTTCACTGACAACAAACGTAGCTAGCCTCTTACGGAGCTCCTCGACCGTGCCGGTGTCGTCTAAGCCAAATTCCGTCAGGTATTGGGTTAACTCCTCCTTCCGTAGCGTGTACACCCAGGTGGTGCGTACCATGATGCTCAAATCCTCTCTCGTAAAATGGGATTATGAACCTTACCGGGGTTGATACCTTGGTGATTTATACTTGTTGATTTTAGATTCTCGCTGACACCGTTCCTGATGGTGAAGGGGTCCCTGCTCGGGCGCCAAATGTAAGGACCTCCGGTTAGTCCGGGTTTGAAGCTGGGGTAGACTCAGCAGAGCCAGGGTCCTTGCATTAAATTTGTAAATAAAGACCAATCCACAAGTTTGTTTCACGGTATGATTTATTTATTGTTTCTTTTGTACAGCTATATTGATTATTATAGTTATTTTTACGTTGACTTCGATGGCGCTGATACGTGGCGGGAACCCCTAAAACTCCTAGCGCGGCTCGGCTGGATGTAATCCACCACGACAGGATGTGATCCCGTCCTAAACTCTCTCCGGATGTGATCCGGAACCCTACGTCAGTGCTTCCTACCTTCCTAACTGGCAAGGATGTGATCCTTCCAGGTAACCTGGATGTAATCCGGGTTGACTTTCCCGGTTGTAAACCAGGTCCCTACTGCTCTACCTGATTGTAAATCAGGATCCTGGCTTGTTTGGTGTTACCAAACGTTCTGTTTCCCTAAACTGGCACTGAACTTTCTAAAACTTACGTTTGTCCTCACGGATGATGTCCCGCACGCCTGCCTTCTTAGCTTCAATTGATCCTCCACGCTGGCGACCGGCTGCTTTTATACTTCGACATCCTACACTTTTGCTTTTGTCGCTACCACATTCTCTCAAATGTTGGATGTGGTTTGATGCAACCTGTTACGATTGTTTTGTTGAGTGCCTGTTTGATACTCTCTCTCCTTTGTATCGTTGTAGGTTTCTTCGTTGTAGTTTTCTTGTCTCGTTGTAGTTATCTTCGTTGTAGTTTTCTTCGTTCCTCTTCAATGTTGCTGCTGGTATGTGTGGCCGAAATTTGCCTGCAAAATTCGGTTCCTTACAATTTCAATTATGATTTCTGAATTTCAATTGTGCTTTTCTGAATTTCAATTGGGATTTCTGAATTACAATTGATCTTTTCTGAATTTCAATTGGAAAAGGTGTAGTTATTTTGGAACAACTTCGCTATTTTCAATGGGTTCGTATACAATTTTGAATATGGGCGCGTCTAGGCGTATGAGTTATATACAGTTACTTAATATCAATCATACGCAGTGTGTAACTTTTACTTTGCAAACTTTTTTTTATAGAAGCCAGTCGCAGTTTTATGCTAACTGAAATAATTTTTTCAGATTTTTTTTTTAATTTTTTGACATTTTTATGATTTTTTTTTTGGATTTATCTAATATTTTCTGAATTTTTCCTAACTTTTTACTTCTGTTTCGGTTTTAAAATAAATACAAACCAAGTTTTTATTCTACCTTAACATTTTATTCATATTTTGAAAAGGGGTATACTAGCTCTGTATCATATATCTTAACTTTTTATTATCCCAAGAAATTGTATTAAAATAAAAATGATTAAAAATAAACTGTCGCAATTTTTTTTGTTCTTTTTTTTTAATTTTTTAAAATTCAAAACTTTGTTAATATTGTCCGCCACGGCACAGAGAGGGGAAAAATTGACTTTTTCTCCAATTTTGCCTACAGGTCGCAATTCTAAATTTTAATATTTTAATATTTTAAAGGTCGAATAAAACAATTTTTATTTTTTAATAAAAATTAATCAGAATTTGAACATAATGATTGGCACGCCATAGTGATGAATAACCCTAATATATGGATTATTAACTCACAACAACACAAATAACATATTGTTGTAGTCCAATGGACTATCATATGTAAAATTGTTTTAAATATTTTTGTTGGTTATTAACAATCGTTGCCTTATTAATATGGTACAATTTCTTTGTCTTTCCAATTCTCATTGTGAATAGAGGCGAATATGTATTAATATTCTAGTTTGTGCACAAACGATTTGTCATTAGACTCGTTTGCTACTTTGTAGTAAATCGTTTCTATTTTTGATAAATAATCTTGACAATGGAATCTTGACAAATTCCGAAACACGTGTCGATTATGTCTTGCAAAAATGACCAACAAAAATAAATTTAAAACAAACAATAATTTTCTTGAAAATTACGCTATGAGAATATCATGATTTAAATTAGTAAAGAAAGTAATGACCTCGAGCCAGAATAAACATCCTAAAAATATAATATTTTAAAGGTCGAATGAAACAATTTTTATTTTTTAATAAAAATTAATCAGAATTTGAAAATTTTAAATCTTCATAATTTTATCGACAATATAGTTTTTTTTTTAAATTTTTTCGTACGGCTTACAGTTTCCGAGTACAAAAATTTTAAACAACTGTCTAAGAGTCAATATTCTCAAAAAACGCTTTTTTAAACGCCCATTTCTTTCAAGGTATTGATCAAAAAAAAATATGGTTTTTAATCATTTACGAAGCTCTATCAAATAATCAAAAATAAACAAAATCAATGATCCGTCAGTTAAATTTCCCATGGATTTGCTCCATATCCTTTTATCCTGATATGGCAAAATAAACAATACACAGAGAAAAATAAATTTCCAACTGAATTTTTCAGTTGTATTAACTCAAAATTCGGTTGCTGCTACTACATTTTGATATGGCTAACGAATTTTATAGTTGTTTCAATTAAAATACAGTTGTAATAACAACATTTTGTTGTAACTACCGATATTTAGATGTTTCAACCTTAATTCAAATGCATCCACCGATTTTTTGTTGTAACAACTGAATTTCAGTTGGAAATTAGCAAATTTGTTTTCTGTGTGTACAAAAATTATGGGAGATCCTCCTTTTTCATTTGCCATCACCAGATTCATCCTAGGACAAGTACAAATATTAATAAAATTTTTACAAAATGTATCCTTTAAAATTTTGAAGTCCTTTTAAAAGGAAACAGGATCACAAAATGAAAAACTGTAAATGCAGTTTTGCTCCATTTGATCTCTACATTATCAACTTTGTCTTTAACAAATTGCATATACTATAGACAAGTTTCTAATTAGTTCTGTGACAAAAAGGAAGAAGTGCATAAGTCGAGTTATGTTAATCTCGTTTAGTTATTTATATTCGATTACTCTTTACATTTTAACCCCTATCATGATTATAGAAATAATCTACAGCATATTTTTTATTGAAAATGTCAATTAACTGTGATTTTGTATTAAAATATACATCTTTAAAGTGGAAAAAACTATTAAAAAAATTTTTTCTTCTTGTCACAGAGTTGTCAACCACTACAACTTTTTTGCTGAATATTTTGTATAAAATGCCTTATATTCGTATTTAATTATAAATTTAGGCGTATGAGTTATATACTGATATACAATACACTGTGCAACAATTTGAAGGTCTTGGTCTGGGGGGTGGACCAAACCAAGACAGAATTTGGTTAGTATAGTAAAACCTCCATAGGGTTTGGCGCTGTGTGGGTACAGTCGATTTTTATGGCCCACTGAAATTTTTATTTTTTTCCAAAAGGGGGTTAAAAAAGTCGAAAAAAATAATGTTTATGTTAATCTTAGCCTAAAATTGAGCTCAGATGTCTGTAATAGAATTTGATGGGGATTATTTTTCTAGAATATATTAACCCTCTATCTGCCCTGTTTTTGGGTCATTTTAGTCCTTTTTTCAAGAAATGACTCAAAAGTCTCATAAGATTTGCGTTCAAAGGGTAAAAATATTCCACAAATATTTTGTTCATCAAATTTCACTTGGGGTCTTCACTGGCGGAAAGTTCGACCGGTCTGCAGAAAATGACAAAAAATTTAAAATTGTAAAGCCTTATTAATTTTTGATATATATTCCGGAAACTGTTTACGATTGTGAGCAACAAATATAGGATATTAGTCTTGGGGGTGGACCCTTCCAGCTGAGAATGATAGTATTTGGTAAGTATAGTAAAACCCCCAAAGGGTTTGGCACTGTGTGGGTACAGTCGATTTTTATGGCCCACTGAAATTTTTATTTTTTTCCCAAAGGTGTTTGAGAAAAGTCGAGAAAAATAAAGTATTTATTAATCTGAGCCTAAAATTGAACTCAGATATCTGCAGTAGAATTTGATGGAGATTATTATTCTAGAATATATAATCCCTCTATCTGCCTTGTTTTTGGGTTATTTTAGTCCTTATTCTAAGGAATGACTTAATAGTCTACTAAGATAGGAGTTTAAAGGGTTAAAATGTTCTAGGATTTTTTTTTGCATCAAATTTCACTAGGGGTCTTCACAGGCGGAAAGTTAAACCGGTCTATAGAAAATGCCAAAAAATTTAAAATTGTTAAGTCTAATTAATTGTTGATATACATACATGCCGGAAACTGTTTACGATTGTATGCAACAAATTAAGGACAATGGTTTGGGGGTGGACCCTTCCAGCACAGGATGACAGTATTTGGTTAGTGCAGTAAAATCCCAAAAGGGCTTGGCGCTGGGTGGGTATAGTAGGTTTTTATGGCCCACTGATTTGTTGTTTTATTTGTCCAAAGAGGTTTTAAAAACGAAAAAAATAATATTTATGTTACTCTGAACCTAAAATTTAACTCGTATGTCTTCAGTAGAGTTTAATGGGTACAATTATTCTAAAATACATTAAACTTCTATCTCCACTTTTTCGGTCATTTTAGTCCTTTTGTTAAAAAATTACAAAAAAGTCTTCTTAGATTTGCTTTAAAAAGGTTTTACGAATGTTTTTTTTTTTTATCCAATTTCAATATAGATCTTTAAAATTTAAATGTGCCAGCTTACCAAAAATACCAAAAAACGGACACTAGTTTTATAAGTTTTTCAAATTTAAGCCAACCAAAGGGCTTGGCGCTGTGTGTTGTAAACCACTTTTAAAGCAAATCTAAGGAGACTTTTTTTGTCATTTCTTAACAAAAGGACTAAAATGACCCAACAAGTGGAGATCGATGGTTAATGTATTGTGGAAAAATTATACCCATTAAATTCTACTGAAGACACCTGAGTTCTATTTTAGGCTCAGAGTAACATAAGCATTAGTTTTTTCGTTTGTATAAACCTCTTTGGACAAATAAAACAAAAAATCAGTGGGCCATAAAAACCTACTGTATCCACCCAGTGCCAAGCCCTTTGGGGATTTTACTGCACTAACCAAATACTATCATCCTGTGCTGAAAGGGTCCACCCCCCAGACCGTTACCCTATATTTGTTGCGTACAATCGTAAACAGTTTCCGGCATATATATCAACTTTACAATTTTTAATTTTTAGACATTTTCTACAGACCGGTTTAACTTTTTGCCTGTGAAGACCCCTAGTGAAATTTGATGCAAAAAATATTTCTAGAATATTTTAACCCTTTAAACGTATATCTTAGTAGACTTTTAAGTCATTCCTTAAAAAATGGACCTAAATGACCCAAAAAAAGGCAGATAGAGGGTTAAAATATTCTAGAAAAATAATCCCCATAAAATTCTACTGAAGTTATCTGAGTATAGTTTTAGGCTCAGATTAATATAAACTTCATTTTTATCGAATTTTCTCAAACCCCTTTGAGAAAAAAGTAAAAATTTCAGTGGGCCATAAAAATTGACTGTACCCACACAGCGCCAAAACCTTTAGGGGTTTTACTATACTAACCAAATACTATCATTCTGTCTTGGTTTGGTTCACCCCCCAATTTCACTGTTGCACAGTGATATCAATCATACGTAATGTGCAACTTTTAATTTGCAAACATACATCCAAAGTTTGGATTCCAAACTTTTAAAAAAGTCGCGGATTTGTAAAAATTAAATAAAAAAATCATTTTAATAAAATAGTTAAAAAAATTTTAACTCCAAAAAGATTTAAATTACAAAAATAAATAAAATTATTGTCAAATTGTAATGCGACATGTCTTTTGCGGTAAAAAAAATTGCAATCACTTAAAAAGTGTTTTGGAACTCAAACTCATTTATACTAAACATTTTTTGGGCATTCTGAAGAGTATAAATGGATTCGGTCTAGTTGAATCAAACTTTTTTATTTGTATGCGTTTTAATTTTTAATAATTTTTTTTATTTGTTCTTAACGGAATTAATTTTTCTGATATTTTTTTAAAACTTTATAATTTTTCTGAATTTTTTGAAATTTATCTAATTTTTTATGATTTTTCCTAAATTTTTACCTCTGTGTGGGAGGGTCAACAGTATGTCAGTGGTGATTTTTTTTTTGTTGACTGTGTGGAACATAAAAAAATCACAAAAACTTTCAGGAAATTTAAAAAAATAAATGTAGTTTGTTGTTTTTTATGCATCTTGTAAAGAAAAACAGGACACTCTATTCATGGAAAAATTAATAATGTTTGCTGTTGTTTTTGTATAACAGATTGTAATGATGAATATAATGATGACGACTATAATGATGATAAGAAATAATGTTGCCTGGATACAAACGTTGATGTTGTTTTTGTTGATGATGTTGTTGTTGTTGATGATGTTTTTATTATTGTTGCCGTTGCGTATGTACATTATATAAACGCAACTATACACTTACATATCGCTTAATTGCTACAATAGTGACATAACTCAGAAAACATGATTTTAGAGTAACCAATGCAGAATTATACGTTATATTATACTTCTTATTTTGTAATAAATAATAAATTAAAGCATAAAAAATGCTTTAATTCGACTGCTGGTTGACATATGAGACATTACACACCAAATGTCCCGCTACAGAAAAACATGTGTCCGTTTTAATGTGATAAATATATAATCAAGGCAACTCGCCACAAATTTGACCATTTTTCCAATATTTGACCAAGCCTTCTAAGCCCAGTTTTTGAAAAATTTAAAAACCAAAAACACAATTTTCTAAGTTCTATATAGTGCTATCCACACAATCTATTCAGAAGTTTACAGTACACATGTTATTTTTCGTTGGACATTTGGTGTGGAATGCCTCATATGTAAACATAATTGAACACCGAATGGTATTTAAACAAGTAGGAACATATTTTTTGACAAAATAATAAAAAAATCGCGGAGTTTTTTTAACAATTTTTTTTTTTTTTTTAAAATGTAAAGTAATTTCCTTTTAAATAATTTTTTTGCAATAATCTTTTTGAAATTGTGAAATTGTTCCTATGTACCTCCACCTTAAAGGTGGAGGTACATAGGAACAAACTTGCTTTGCGTGCGGTTGTCAAAAAGTTAAAACTGTATAAATGAATGAAGCAAGTTACAATACAAAGTTCAAAACGCATAGAACTCAAAAAATTTTAAAAATATTCACCACTCTTTGCGTCTTGAAAATTTTCTTTGACAATTTTCTTTTGTATTGTTTTCGTTTTAAAATTAACAATATTTTTTTAATAAATTTATACAAAAACTTAAAAAATATTAAAATATAATTTTCTTAAATAAAAATAAACCAATTTAGTGCAAAAACATGAGGATTTAGCAAGGTATATATGAAAAGCTGCCGCATTCAACGCGCTTTCTATGTAACTTAAAATTTTCAACGCATAGAAAGCAGATAGAGGTGAGAACGTATCGGACGCAACGCACCCCTATGTACTTCCACCTTTACTATGACTTTACGGCATAAATATATTTGGCAAAATTTGAAGAAATGTTTTTTTTATATTATTTTATTTAAAAAAATGTTTCTTAAATTATTTATTTTTAAAAAAAAATATTATTTTAATTAGTTTTTTTAATTTACATAATTAAAATTTTAATTGTTTTCCAATTTTTTTTTTTAATTAAATTTTTACTTTATATAATTAAAATTTTAATTATTTTTTTTGTTAAATTTTAATAATTTTTTTTTAATTAATAGTATTAAGTTTTAAATTAACTAAATAATAATTTATTTTTAATTAACGACATACAAATATTTTAAATTTATACGCGCATTTTAGTGATTGGTCCAGATTTAGTTAATTTTTTAATTAAATCTACAAATTTTTTAATTAATTGCTTTTCATAACCTACACCACACTGAGATACAAGGTATAATGAGTTTGTGCTGATGTTTGTTACTACCAGAAATATTGGTCCTAGACCCACTTTTAAGTATACCGATCGACTTAGAATCACTTTTTGAGTAGATTTAGCTATGTCCATCCGTCTGTCCGCCCGTCCGTCTATCTGTCCATATAAAAGGTGTAAACACGATACAGGTCGCAATTTTTAATCAATTCACTTAAAATTTGAAACTTAAGCCGCTTTTGGACCAAAGACGAAGCCTATTGAAATTGGAGAAAATCGGTCCATATTTAGACCTAGTCACCATACAAAGGTCCTCTTTAGTTTTGGCTCAAATGACTCTAATAACCGCATTGTAATAGGTATCCTTTCGAAATTTGGTAGGTAATCATGTTTTATCAACACAAATCACCATTCCGAATTTTAAAGAAATCGGACTAGTTCTTCTTGTAGCCCCCATACAAACAACTATCCCAATTTTCACATAAATCCCTCAAATTTTATGAAAATAGAAAATATTTAATTAAAATTCTGTTTGTGTATGTTAAACGCGTACTTTAAAAACCTTATCAAATCTGATTATCATCGGACCATTTTTAAACTTATGTGAAAATGGACCATGTGAAAATTTCGCCCGATATTCAGTTAAAGCGGTTTATTGTCAACAAAAAGAAGCCTATTTCACTGAAATTTGATTTGTGGGTATTTTTTACACTTATTAAAGGTTTGACAAAATATAGATCTAATCAGTCCATGTTTGAACTTGGGACCCATTTTCCGGGAAACTCTGGTGTAGGGTATTATATGGTCGGTCATGACCGACTATAATTTTCTTACATGTTTTAATTTACGTAATTAAAATTTTAATGTTTTCCAAATTTTTTTTAATAAATTTTTAGTTTAAATAATTGAAACTTGAATTATTTTTTTTAAATTAATAGTATTAAGTTTTTAATTAACTAAATATTAATTTATTTTTAATTAATGACCTACAAATATTTTTAATTTATATGCACATTTCAGTGATTGGTCCGGATTAAATTAATTTTTTAATTAAATCTACAAATTTTTTAATTAATTTATTTTTTTCCTGTTTATTTTTCGATTTATTTTTGCCAGGTAGTTTTTGAGTTATGCAGGTTTTTTTGATTCTCAAGACCCTAGTGAGCATTTTTAATCGAAAATTTCAAGCACATTTTTGACAAATCATGTTTTCTAAGTAATGTCACTATTGTAGTAAAAAAGCGATATGTAGTTATATATGAACGGATGAATGAACGTAAGGATAGTTAGTTTGATGTAATTTAATACATACATATATACACAAAAAAAAAACCTGCAAATATTGATATAAAATCTATAAGAAAATTTGCTGATTTCGGAAACACAATTCAATTGCTAAATATTAAATTAAAAATTCCCTGACTCCAGTTGTCATAACTGAAAATATTCCAACCTCATTTTGAGGGTTGTCAAAACCGCTCATGCCATTGTCAAAACTTCAATTCGTTTATATTAACCGCAATATGGTTGTGAAAACTGTAATAAGGTTGTGACACTTGAAATGTAGTTATAACAACCAAATCGCAATTAAGGGCAAACTCAAAAATTAGGCTGAAATATATACGGTTGTGGTGACTATATTTGGTGTGTGTTTGTGTTTTGAGAAAATATAATCACCGCTGACATACTGCTGACTCTCATACAATTTTTCAAAATGTCCCCAATGACATGTCAGCAGTTGGTCAGCAGTGCTTACCAGTATCGGTGGCCACCAACAGTTCGTTTAAACAACCGCTGACTAACTGCAGACATGGGGACATTTTGAAAAATTTTACGAATATGTCAACAATTTTAGAAGGGAAAAGTCAGCAGGGGTGTTTTTTTATTTGCCAACTGGATAGTTTTTATTTTTTAATTTTCAAAGTTTGAATAAAAAATTAAAAATATTAAATCTACTAAATTATTTTTAAGAGTGTACCAATCTGAAAGTAGGTACATCATATGCAGACTCTCTTGAGTATAAAAATAGAATTGAATTGAAAGCTACAGTTGTGTTGATATTTACGTTTGAATAATTTATGACAATAGTTGTTTGAATAACAAGCAACACACATATAATAAGAAATTGGATTTTATTATGTGTGAGTCTTTAACTACATGCATATCTATACAATGTTATCAAAAAGTATGGAATGTACTATAGACTGGCATTTTCCTGTATGGCAAAAAAAAATTCATCCGATTTTTTTTCTCCTAGGCCTAAAACTTATGTGGTACAAATGAGCCGTGCGTTGGGCAATCAAAGTTTTGAGATTCTTGAAAATTCTAGAAAAAAATCTCACGTATCTTATTTTTCTCTTTTCCTTTTATCCAGAAGAATTGTAAGATTTCCAATTTTTTTAGAAAGTTTCAAAATCCTCAAATTGTAAAAGTTAAAGGAAAAATTACACAGAATCTGTTACGTTTTTATAGGAAAGATGTTTCGGAATCTGAGTTTTTTTTCTGTTTAAAATTGTCTAAAATTTTCTCAGAATCTGAGAGTAGACGTTTCAGAATCTAAGACTATTTAATAGGAAAAACTGAGACCTTTTCTATAGGAAAAAAGTCTGAGAATCTAAGAAAAAAAATTCCGATTTTTTCGATTGGAAAAAATGTTGTGTCCCCGATTTAGAAAATTTCTCAAAAATTTTTTGGATATTAGAAAATTTTTCTTTTTTTCCTAAAAGCATTATATGGTACTTATTTGATCCCAAAAAAAAAAGTAAATAAAAGTGTCTTCTACTTTAATAATTTTAAAAGTTGTATACTTTGTAAGCAAAGTGTATGCTTAAGTGTATTGGTCTGCTGTTTAACTGAAAATGAGTTTATTTAGGTGTTTACCAAGCGAAAACACAACAAAAACCAAAACAGAAATAGAAATGGCAAAAAAAAACTTAAAAAGAGTCCATTTATTATTTTATATTTTTTGTGTTGTTGTATGCTGTTTTGTTGTTTTCTATTTACCTATACACAAAATCATAAACCACAAAATTATTTTGAAATAAATGTGTTGTTGGTGGTTAAGCTGTGATACAACCAACTATTATGTGATCCTTTGTGGCCATAGGATTCATTCACAAATGAACTGTTTTTTTTTCGAGAGAGAGTAAAAGGCAAAAGGTTGCATTAAAATTATAAAATGAATAGTTAAAACAAAAAAAAAAAAAACTAAGGAATAGAGTTTATTATAGCCAAAAGGCTTTGCATAGTTATAAAAAAAACATCATGGGCTTATATTTGGAAGGGGGAGTAGAGAAAGAGGGAGCAAAAATTAATTGGCTTAAAAAATAAATCTAAGATTTCGAAACTTTTATCTATACGAATCAATACGAATCTGAGATTTTATCCATATGGTTTTCAAGAACCTGAGACCTTTTCTAAAAGAAAAATGTTTTAGAAACTAAGTTAAAAATTACTTATTTTAGTACTTTGAAGATACTAAAATTAGTAACTTATTAGTAGATTACTTACTAAAACTTTTACTGTAGAATTATTTTGAGTGTACAAAAAATGTCTTCAAATGTAAGATTTTTTCTATACGAAACTATCTTTAGAATCTGAGACTTTTTATTTTTGAAAAATGTCTCAAAACTGATACTTTTTCTATACTGAGAATTTTTCAGAATCTGAGACTTTTTTATACAAAAAATGTTTCAGAATCTGAGAATTTTTCTATACGAAAAACGTCTCATAATCTAAAACTTTTTCTATACGAAAAATGTCGTTTAACATTGTGCAACAAATGTAGGGTCTTCGATTGTATATGGAATGGGGGAAAAAATAAAATTTAAGTATACCAATAGAAACCCAAAACACCCGAAGCGTTTTGAAAACTTAGCTCGAGTTATTTTTTATGGCCCTCAGAAGTTTTGAATTATTTCAAAGGCTTTTGAATAAGTCCAAAACAAAATATTAAATCCAATTCACTCTTATGTTTTAAGATATCTTCAGTTCAATTTAATGACGCTTCTTTTCTTAGAATATATTAACCCTGTATCTCCCTTTTAAAGGGGTCATTTTGATCCTTTTTCAAATATCCTCATGGAAAACCAATAAAACATGCGTTAAAGCGTTAAAATGTTCTACAAAAATTTTCTGCATCAAATTTCACTACACTGAAAGAATTATTGTTCATTATATCTATGAACAAATTTCATAAAACCAAATTCATTGGCTGAATGAATATTAATTAGTATTCTGAAATATTTCATAGAATTTTATTCATAGATTTTATTAAATTCATAGAAAAAATTCATAGAATTAATGAATGTCATTCATAGAAGAAAATGCTATCAACCATGGACGTATACAGGGGGTGGGCACAGGGGGCACGTGCCCCCCCCTTTTCGATTTGAAAATTTTTAAAATTTAATACACAACAATGCATTATATAAGAAAAATATACAAGTTTCTAAATATTTAGGTTTTTAAAGAAAAGATTTTAGGTTTTTTATAAAAACTCTAGAGTTTAAGCAAGGTTGGTCTCTGAAAAGTAATTTTTATTGAAATATCTGAAAAATATGTTTCAAAACCGCATAATAGGATCATGAAAATAAATTTCTATAAAAAATGTTCAGACTATAAGATTCTAAGACACTATTTCTATATTTAAATCTGAAATTCTCAGCTATTATTTTTAAAGGAAATTCCCAGGTTCTGAAAAGTTTTTTCCATAACAAAATGTTCAGATTCCAATACATTTTTTCATCAGAAAAATTTTATATTTTAGATATTTTATTTCTTTTTGAAAAATTGTTAGATTCTGAAATATTTTTTCCATAGAAAACTTTTAAATTCTTAGTATTTCTTTTATAGAGAAACTATCAGATTCTAAGATATATTTTCATATCAGATTCTGAAAAAAATTTTCTATAAAAACTTTTTAGGTACTGAGACTTTTTCTATAAAAAAAAACTAAAATTTTGAAAAAAAAATTTATAGAAAAATCCTCACATGAAACCATGGAACAAGCGCAAATCTAAAACAGCGCAATTCAGACATATTTTTATGAATATTAATTTGGGATATCTATCTAACATCAATTTTGAAATAAAAATCTAAAATTTTCAATCTACCACTTTTTCAGGGTTTGAATTGCACAAATGCAATTTCGAATTTTCAAAAATCTATTGAAAATACATTTTTTTTAGCCATATGAGCAATCTGCTGATTTTAGCAGACACGGTTTGCTAAATTTCTGTCTGAGTAATCTAGGTCGAGCCAGCAGCAAAAAGGTGTCAAGACGGCAGAAAAATCAGATTTCAGCTGATTTTACCAGAAAAATATGCTGATTTTAAATGAGCAATCTGAACATCTAAAATGTGTATTATTTACATAAGTAGTAGTGTAGTCCTAGTTAGAAAAAAATATAAATCGGCTATGACTAAAAAAAAAAAATTTGGGAGTTGTGCCCCCCCGTTTTCAAATTCCTGGATACGTCGCTGCTATCAACATGCCTTTTATTTTTTTAATAATTAAAATAATGTTAATAATTAAAACAGCTATCAGCGCCACCAAAGAAGTAAAATCTCGCCAACTAACGCTTGGTTTTATAACGCTTCATTTTTGTAAATACACAAAATAATTGTTTTCTACAAACACACACACAGTTTTTGGCAGAGCATTGTGTCAAAATTCTTTCAGTGTAGGGGTTGTCAAAGATCAAAAGTTTCGCGAAAAACGCAAAAAGCTTAAAAAAGTAAAATTGTAAATTATCACATACTATTTGAAATAAGTCAAAAAAATTTTATAAATCTGCTTCTGAGCTAAATAACGTTAATAACGTTAGATGTCTTCAGTGAAATTTGATGGCGGTTCTTTTCTTAAAACATATTAACCCTCTATCTCCCATTTTTAGGAGACATTTTGGACTGTTTTTCAAATACCTTCATAGAACACGATTAACAAGGAAGGTATACCATAGCTTACACTCCGATTGTTCTGTAATTTATTTATGTTAATAAGTACCAAAAACTAAGTTAAACCTGCTATTCTTTATCGGCTATCCCGGTGGTTTAAAAAAAGGGTTGCCACCTTATACAAATCCGACAAAACATTGGATAGACGCTGAAAAAACCATTCCATCCATATAATACGTTTTTATATTTCATTTGGAAGAAATACAAAAAAAAAAATCTGGAAAAAACGAAAAAAAACGCGTTGTTCACCCTCCCATTTTCCCCTTTTAACCCTCACGATAGCCGATAAAAAAAACGGTAAATCTTAGATTTTCGTCCTCTATAACATATTAAAAGTGCAGGACAATCGGGGTGTAAGATATGGGATACCTTCCTTGTGAGTGGCATACCCTGTTAACAAAAAAGGGGTTTCCAATAGACAGAAAAATTAATTTCCAACTGAATTTTTCATTTGCATCAATTCTAAATTCGGTTGCAGCTACAATATTCGACTGTGACAACCGAATTTTATAGTTGTTGCAGCTAAAAGCCAGTTATATCAACCTTATTTAGTTGTGACTACCGATATTCAATTGTGAAAACCTATATGTAGTGTTTCAACCGAATTTGTATTGTATCAACTGACTTTCAGTTGGAAAATGGCAAACTTGTTTTCCGTGTGTAAGGACGGGCAGATGTTAAAATGAAATAAAACAAGCTGTGTGTGGGATATTATTGAAATTATTTTTTATTTGAAAAGCCCACACATGCCATTATGTATGGGATATTTACAAAAATTTTACAAAATTCAAGTCTGTTGTTGTTGAACGTACACAGAAAAAAAAATAATTAAAAAATTCGAAGATTTAATTAAAAAATTAATTATATCCGGAATAATTAAAATAATTAATTAAAAATATTTGTATGTCGTTAATTAATAATGGATATTTAGTTAATTAAAAACTTAATGCTATAAATTAAAAAATTTTATTAAAATAAAAAAAAAAAGATTATTAAAATTTAAATTATATAAATTAAAAATTTAAAAAAAAATTAAAAAAAAAACAGAAATAATTAATTTTTTGAAAAATAAATAATTTAAAATAAATTTTTTTTAAATAAAAAGGTTTAAATAAATATTTTTTTAAACTTTACCAAATATATTTATGCCGTAACGACATAGTCAGTGAGACAATTTTATAAAGTTAGGTAAAAACCTTTTATATACATACACAGAAAATAAAGTGATAAAATTCAAGTCAACAAACAGCAATTGTGAATGTCCTAATCTGATATCAACCAAACATTTAGTAAAAACGGCTCATTAATACAAAAATTTGATTTTGTTTTTAACAAACTTACATCAAATAATTTTATTTTAAAATAAAAGGGGAATTTCAACAAATTATTAGTGGCAGTTTGTCAATAAGACAAAATAAAATATTTTTTAAACTTTCAAATAACCCGTTTGTTATTAATGTTCAATAATTTGTAAATAAAACAGATTTTTTCCACAATTTTTGTCAATAAACGACTTTGTCAAATAAAAGTCATATTTTCAAAAATTTATATCAATAAATACAAAGAACTTTGTCAATCTAACAAAATCGAAATTTTGTTTTTAACAAACGCTGTCTATAAAGAAATTGGTAGCTTTTGTAAAGTATAAAACAAAAACACAAACATACTATAACGACAACATGCTCTCTCTCGTCGTATATTTTGTTTTTTATTTGTGTCTGTACTTCTTTTAAAAAAAGAAGACAATTAAAAAATCAAACGATTATGAATTTAGTTTTATCTGAGCTAGCAAGGGGTACGGCAGCAATTGAAATTATTTCATAGAAAACATGATAAAAAAATGTATTTCAAAAAATAAATTAATCTTTTTATATAAACTTTTTGTTTTGTTAATTATTGTTTTGTTTTTGCCTTTATATTTTTGGAATAATTTTTTTACCGAATTTGCCTTCCAAGTTTTTACCGATTGCTATGTTTGTCTAAAGCGAAACTAAAACATGTGTATATAAAAAAGAAAGAAAGAAATAAGACAAAAATGGTATAACGATAAAAGTAAAATACTTTCTTAAGTGCCATAAAAAAGAATATTGACTAACACAATACTTTTGTTTAATTTCAATATTAATATTTAATTTTTTCCCCTACTAAGTTTCATCATATCAATTAAATATTTTGTTGACCCAACAAAATATTTAATTGATTTAATTTGTCAATACAACAAATTCTGGTATTTTTCATTTTGCAATGAAGTAATATGAAGACTGACTACAGAAATGATCCTGTGAAGTATAGTCTAGTATACCCAGCAGAAATAAATCGAGATTTTGGCGACACAGCATCTGTTTATAGCATACCGTAGCACATCCAAAGAGCGCTCTTAGGGATGCAGTAAAAGGAAGGGGAAAAAATTTTAATTGTTTTTTAAGATTTTTTATATAAAACTTATAATGTGTAATTATTTTTTGATAAAATTTCACACTTGCTTTCCTTTTTAATATTTTTAACACTTTTTGAATAAAAAAACATGAGTTTTAGACAAAGACACATGATTTGACTGCATCATTATTGCGCATTAATCAGCGCTGCAAAGAGCGCTTCAATCATAGCATTTTTGACCGCTGTTCCCAATAAAAATCCCATAAAAAATGTGAAAATGAAAATTTCCGATATTTTTTTGATGTTCACTTCCGATTTTTTTTTTCATTTTGTTTCACATAAATAAAGTTTTGTAAAGCAAAACGAATGAATTTTTTTGTTATATTTTTTTAAATTTTAGTTATTTGATTTCAACTTTGAATTTACAGCATCTTTATTCTGCTTAAATCAGCTCTACAAAGATACATGAATTCACTGCATCTTTAATCTGCTTAAATCAGCGCTAAAAAGATACATGAATTTACAGCATCTTTATTCTGCTTAAATCAGCGCTCTAAAGACACGTGATTTCAGTGCATCTAAAGAGCGCTGTTTCTGTGTATCCAACTAGCGCTCTAAAGTGGGACATCGCCTTAGGGAATCATGCATGAATTCAGCGCAATTGGATGCGCTCCTTTACTCAAGTTCCCCTTCCAAAAGCTGCTGAACGTTCAGCAAAATTTCTGCTGGGATACAACAAAACTTGAACTGGTCACCCCCTAGGATTAATACAAAGTAAAGTCGATTCCAAAAAAAAAAAAAATTTTGCCATCCCCATCGCACAGTGGGGAAAAATTTACTTTTTTTTTGTCCAATTTTGCCTACAGATCACAATTCTTAACCGATTTTAGTTTTTCTTCTTTTGAATTTTAGCTAATAAAATTCCTCATAAAATCCATGTTACTTTTTTGATAATACATAAAAGTGAAAATTTTTAAAGCAAGTGTTTGACCAAATTTAATAGTCTTTCTTTGTGTTTGGAAAAAAGTGGGAGTTAGGTGGGAGTTAGGT
The DNA here is from genome assembly GCA_963921195.1 of Pegoplata infirma. Taxonomy (NCBI): domain Eukaryota; kingdom Metazoa; phylum Arthropoda; class Insecta; order Diptera; family Anthomyiidae; genus Pegoplata; species Pegoplata infirma. The sequence goes on along the minus strand of CAWUER010000714.1, from coordinate 16,142 downwards.
GGGTAGAAACTAGTGTTTCCAATTCGGTTAATCGATTAACCGATTCCTCGATTAATCGGCTCTATTTCGGTTAATGTCGAAACAAATAATTTAAAACTCAAATAATTATTCGACCCGATTAATCGGTTAAAATGGTTCGATAAACCGGTTAAGATTATTATTTTAATATTCTACTATAATTTGTTTCAAACCCTTCCTCTTTTTTACAAACACTTCCAAAAAAAAGGCAAAACTACAGAAAAAAAATCAGAAACCAGCAATTAACAGTTTAGAAACCCCAAATTTAAATTTAGAAGACACCAACCAATTGAAATTCAGAAATCCCAATCGAAATTTTTAAACGCCAAATTGAAAATACCAATTTAAATTCAGAAATTCCCAATTGATATTCTGAAAATCCCAAGTGAAATTTAAAAAAACTTATTAAAATTCAGAATCTCCCAATTTTACACACAATTAAAATTTTGAAATCTCAATTGAAATTTACAGAAGCCCACTGAAGTTCAGCAATCTCAATTGAAATTTAGAAAAGCAAAATTGAAATTAAAAATTAAAAAAATAATTCACAAAATATGTATAATTGAATTTCCGAAGCGGAATTTTTATTATTTCTAAATTTTAATTGGTTGCGTTTTGTTTTACCCTTTTAAACGCTGTATAAAGACTGAAAATGAAATTTTACTTAAAATACTTTTATTTTTTGTTACTTTATTTCTAATAAATCATTTAAAATGAAGTTTTTATTGTTTTTGACGATTAATCGATTAATCGCCAATTTTTCCGATTAATCGACCCGAATAACCGATTAACCAATTTTGTCAATTTTCGAATAATGCCCTAACCGGTTAACCGGCAGGGTCGAATAATTGGAAACACTAGTAGAAACCGAGATACCGAAAGTCACAACAAAAATTTGACGTCGGAGTCAAAAATGATCAAAGTGAAAAATGTCTTCAACTAAACTTTAGTTCTAGGGGGTGACTGGCAAAACTTTTTTAACGACTTATCCTCATGTATAGTATACATATTGTTTTGTATGTAAGCTTTTGCATATGAACTCAACAAGAAAAATTTGCCTACGACCACGTTTTCCTCCATAACTTTGCAACCAAATGAGTGTCCACCATACAAATGTAGGGGAAGACTTAAATATTAACATCTATTTTTTCAGAATTTTTAAAAATATGGATTTTGAGATATGGGTCTTAGAACATTAAACTTAAAAATGACCTTTTTCCTTTTAATACAAAAAAAAATATAAGGACGTCATTTTGAAGGTACTATCCTCAGCTTTAAAATGGTACCAATATGAAAATTTTATGTTGTATACTTTAAAAGTTATGAGCGGCTTTGTATGGTCACTTTTTTGAATTTTTGACGTTTTTGCCAATTTTTAAGACGTCATATTTCGAAAATCGAAAGTTTTTGGGGTCGGAAGGTTAATGATTTTATGCACACTACCAATGTACAATATTTCTGGCAAACTTCATCAAAATTGGAGATCGCAAATCCGAAAATGACAATTTTCTGTGCGGTTTGACATGGCCCAATTGAAATTTTAATTAAAATAAAATATACGATATTATTTTCTGTGCATACTTGGAAATCTTATAAAATCTGTTTATAACTCAACCACCTTTGGACTTACAATTGGTCGTCATATAAAAAAAAATCTCCGACATTCATTTTGATCGGTCAATTGGTACCTAGCAAACGATAGATTCATCGGTCCATATTGTGGCTTCAGACCCATTTTCTGGAAAACTCCGTTGTAGGGAATTATATTGGCGGTCAGTAAAAGAGTACTGGTATTCCCCGTTCTAGGTATTACCGGAAAATAAAAAAAATCCCCGATATTCAGTGTAATCGATCTATTGGTAACTAACATAAGATAGATTCATCGGTCTATGTTGGGGCTTGAGACCCATTTTCCGGAATTCTCCGTTGTAGGGTATTATATTGTCGGTACCAGAGCCTACGGTCAGTACCGCATTACTGGTATTCCCGGTTCTAGGTATTACCGGGAAATGATACCGGTATTACCGGTTTCCGTTCTGATGGTAAGTACTACACTCAAAATAATTCTACAGTAAAAGGTTTAGTAAGTGATTTTGTACTTAAATCTACTAATAAGTTACTAATTACCAGTAGTACAGTAGTTTTTTAGTATCTTCAAAGTACTAAAATTAGTAATTTTTTCTGGTTTTGAATAATATTAGTAAAACATTTTAGTATTGATTACCAATGCCTGCACTAGATCATTTTGGACTAAAAAATTAGTACTTTAGTTAAATTTTTAGTTATGAATACCCACGTTTTTTTTTTAGTGTACCGGTATTTGCGGGACTACCAGTATGTACATTATGTAAAATTTTGTACAAATGAATACCACTTCCATTTCTTTTTATCAATTTAAGAAAAATATTTTTTGTTTTTCAGAACCGGTTCCAGGATCAGATCCGGAAATGTCGGTATTTCCTGAAATTTAAACAGAACCGGAAAACCGGTAGCCTTCCATATTTATTTACTTATTTTTAAATGAGTTTTGGTATTTTAATTAAACAAATTAAAAAACAATTTTATGTCAAATGTTCAAGGTCCATTGGACTAGAATATTCCGTTTGTTCGGCCCTTTTGTACGCTTGGATATAAAAGATAATGATAACATTTTGTTACTTAAGTGCAAAGAGCAGTACTTTTGTTATTAAATTGTAAATTCCCAAGTATGTAATGAAAAATTTCGACAAAGCGTAATATTTTTTGTATGCCCAGTACTTAACCAGCACATTTGTTTTTTCTCTGTTCGATATTTCCGCAAAGCGTTGTATTTTTTGTGTAGCCAATGTTTTGCCAGTACAATTTTTTTGTACCGTTGGAAATTTCTGGCTGGATACTTGAAAATATATACAGACAATTTTAATGGAATTCCAAATTGCGGTCATCATTCAACAAGTCGAACATTCTAACTGTCACTGATATTATAAAACTCAATGCATAATTATTCTAATAAAATTTGCAATAAAACGTGAATTTATTCCGAAACCTTCATTATTAACCACACCATTGAAGTTTCGCCTCCACTTAAGCAGATATTTTAACACACTTTTGAAGAAACCTGTAAAATTTATCCTTAACATTTTTGTTTAGCCCACAAAAAGCAATTGAAATTTTACGATATTTTTTATAATGCGACCTAACTGCAGTAATAAACGCCTCTGTTACCAACAATAATTTCATAACATCAAATAGGAGGAGGCATTTGGTAATAAGGAAATATGTACATAAAAAGAAAACTAGTATGTACAAGAAAACAAAAATTTCCCTTTAATGATAAACGGATCTAAAATGAAACTGCACAATATTTACAGCTACAGCAGCAACATGAACATAATACAGATGAATATAAGTAGAATATGAAAGGAAAACAGGATACGCACACACACTTATACACATACACATAGATATAAAAAATAAGCCACAGAAATAAATAAAAATAAAATAAAGAAAGAAATAATAAATAAATGAATGAATGGAGAACAAAAAGTTGTAATAATGAGTTGATGTCGTAGCCATTCGTACCCCTGTATTCTATACAAAAAATAAAATAAAATAAAACACTGCACAGTGTAGCATTTTGGTTTTATTTGTTACAGATAAGTCACTGCTCACAAAGATAGTGAGCAGTGAGTTTCAGGGACAATTGTACATTTGTTTGTCACTAATCTTCCCGAGACTTCTACCGGTTTAAGCGTCAGCTGCCCCTTCGAAGATAAAAGTCCAAGTTGTCTAAGTTTAATGAGTTAAATTTAAATTAGCCCCTCGACATATCTAAGCTCTGACCCAGCAAAAACTTGGTAATGGGCACTCCTTTCCGTCTCGCTTACCTGGTAATGGCTATGAATACTACTTATTACCATTAGCATTACTTTGCGCCCAAAAAGGCAAAATGTGGTTAATCCAACGAGATCACCGTGTTAATGTAAAGCTGTGTTTACATCATATGATTTTCGGTACGATTTTCTCTCGGTACACATGCAAAACATCGACGATAGTTCGCGTAAACATTCCAAATCCTAAGATGTAAAAACAGCTTAATTATCATTGAAATTGAGAGGTAATTACCCAGTCAGAAATTGCAAAAAAATAGCGTTGCCCCAATACTGGTTTTTTGTATCACCAGTGTTGCATCAGTACCACTTTTGCAGTGCTGCGGCAGCACTGTATTTAATAAATTTACAAGCGTTTTTCAGTTAATTTATTTTTAGTTTTAAATAAAAAAAAGTGTTTGTTTTGTTAAAAATATTACCTGCGTTCAAAAGAAAATTAAAAACTATAATTAAAATTACCACCCCTCTTAAGATAATATAAACTCCTGCAAAGGAAGAAATTCTGCAAAAACAGCTAAGCCGAATCTGTCACTACTGAAGGCACTAACCGAGCGGGAACTGTAAGTCATAAAAGAGCAGCTTCCTGCTTGTAAAAAAACTCTAAATATGACACCAATTTAAAACAAGTAAGAAAATTATAGTGGGTCAAGACCGACCATATAATACCCTACACCAGAGTTTCCCGGAAAATGGGTCCCAAGTTCAAACATGGATTGATTAGATATATATTTTGTCAAATCTTTAATTAGTGTAAAAAACACTTACAAATCAAAATTGAGTGAAATGAACTTCTTTTTGTTGACAATAAACCGCTTTAACTGGAGATCGGGCGAAATTTTCGCATGGGGCGGGCCTAAGTCCAAAAATGGTCCGATGGCAATCAGATTTGATAAGGTTATTAAAGTACGCGTTTAACATACACAAACAGATTTTTAATTAAGTATTTTCTATTTTCATGAAATTTGAGAGATTTATGTGAAAATCGGGAAGGTGGTTTGTATGGGGGCTATTAGAAGAACTGGTCCGATTTCTTCAAAATTCGGAACGGTGATTTGTGTAGATAAAACACGATTTGTGTAGATAAAACATGATTATTAGAGTTATTTGATTCAAAACTAAAGAGGACCTTTGTATGGGGGCTAGGTCTAAATATGGAGTGATTTTTTCCAAATTCAATAGGCTTGGACCAAAAGAGGCTTTAGTTTCAAATTTCAAGTCAATTGATTAAAAATTGCGACCTGTATCGTGTTTACACCATTTACATGGATAGACAGACGGACGGACAGCCGATCGGTATACTTATAAGTGGGTCTAGGACCAATATTTCGGGTAGTTTTACAAACATCAGCACAAACTCATTATACCCTGTACCATAGTGTGGTGTAGGGTATAAAAATACAACTCTGTTATTACGCAATAAACATTTATCACAGTACTTTTTTCACTGCCACAGCATTTTTTGTTTGGAAGTTTTTCGGTCGAACATTTATTAAAAAAAAAATACATAAAGTGGTTAATAACCAAGAAAAACCACAAAAAAACCAGATGATGAAAAGTTTTTTTTTTGACCGTCTTGGAAAACACTTGCTCATATTAGAGATGGGAACATGAGCAGATTAGAGCGTGATTCTCATAATTCAGGCCTGATCACGCGTGAGTGTGACTGATTTCGATTTTACTCACGTGATTGTGAGTGAGTGTGAGTGCGGAAAAAAAATGCTTGAATTAGTGTGCGTGAGTAAGGTTTTTGCGTGAGTGATTGGGCGTGAGTCGATTTTTTTGCGTGAGTTTTCGTGATTTATTTTCTCTTCATATTTGCTGTCGTACCAAAAAAATAAACAAAATAACATTAAAATTCGGAAAAATTTAAGATTTCGTACGAAAAAAGCAAAAAAAAAATTGTAAAATTTCACGGATATTTAAATTTCGCTTTTGAATTTTTTTTTTTGTGTAAATAAGAGTTTCGTGAATGTGAGTCAACGTAAGTGTGAGTGAAGGTTGTGTGAGTGCACGTGAGTGTGAGTTTTATTAAATGTACTCACGTGATTGTGAGTGCGTGTGAGTAGAAAAATTACACTCAAAATCAGCAGAAAAATCTGCTGAAAATACACCCATTTTGAGCCATATGAGAAATCTGCTGATTTTAGCAGACACGGTTTGCTAAATATCTGTCATAAGAGGTGAATAAATATAACAAGAACAAAAAAAAAACATACGCCGCCAGCCAGCATCGAACTCGCCACCTTCCGATTTAAAAGTACACTTCTTAACCACTACGCTACGGAAGCTTATACTTTTATCTGGCGTTTTAGTTATTAAACATGTGTGTTGTTCGACAGCAGAGAAATCTGATTTTAGCAGAAATATCTGCTGATTTTATGACAGAGATTTTACTGAAAATATCCTTCTCAGCAGAACAATCTGCTAAAAGATTGCTAATTCAAATTGAAAGTCGTTTTAAAGATTTTTTGACAGAGTTTTTCTTTTGAGTGTATGTTCGAAAGTGAGTGTGCGTTATTCAAAAATTCCTGTCGTGAGCGTGAGGGAGTGTGAGTGAAAAATCACTCACGCAACCTTCTCTAGCTCATATACATTTCTATTTAAGATGTACAAAAGCGTTGAAAACCCTTCCTCAGACGTTTTTTTTTTGACGTTGGGAGGTCACTGTAAAATTTGTAAGTCCAACGCCTGGCCGACGTCAAAATATAGCGTGGCCAGACCGTACTTCAACTTTATCATTTAGTCGTTGGGGAGACGTTGTAAATTTGTATAGCCGATGTTATGCCAGCGTTTGCTGGATTGCCGACACTGACCCTATTGTATTTTTCTAACTGGGCTGTTACTCTTATTTTTCCTAACCGCCTATGTTAATTACATGGTAATTAATTGGTAGTCCAATTATGGGTGCTCCCACCGGTAAAATCAGTTAAATGATAATGTAAAAATTTGGAGTTTTATGCTGTCAAGTGTCAAATTTAGGCTCCCATCAAAGTACAACCTCACGACACTGTGCAGTTGTAATGGTGGTACAGACGTTAAAATAAGAACTTATAGTTGTTGTTGGTGGAACATCATACACGCACCCACACACACAAACACATAATCATTTGTAGTGGTTGGTGATGTGATGGTGTGGTAGTGATAAAAGTGTTGGTGATTGTTGCTATACAAATATATACCAACATATAGAAATTATTCTCAAACACAGAAATACATACAAAAGACTAAACCTTAAGATAAGAGAAGAGAGGATGAAGATAAAGAGGATACACAAAATAAAAAAAAATAAAAAACTGAATTGATAGTGGTAATAATGCCTAGTAAAGAAATCTGGTCTAGAGAGTGTGGGTGAGAGAGTTGGTTTTTTTCAATGTAGTTTATAAAGTACTAAAACTAAAGTCAAAAAGGGAATATAAATTGCCACTTAAGTATGGCAGTAGAAAATGTAAAAAATGTTGTATACATATCGAACCATAACCGCCAAACAACTTTAAGTGTAACAGGAAATTTTAATATAAAAGACATTATAAGTTAACGAAAAATGTGAAAAAACTAGTTACGTAAAATTAATCCAAAATTTATTTTACTGTAAATTCGTCATGGAATTTTTTCCAGTTATAAAATTTTGGGAGATATTCACATATTCGATTTTCATCAAAAAAGAAAAAATTAAAAAATTGTGGCACTTACAATATTTTGACGGTAATGGCGCGATATAGTAGACTGCATAAAGTTTTACCTCACTAAAATTGTAGTGAAAAAAAATAAAAAAAATACAGAACTTACTTGGACATACATATATTTATACTGAGAAATACAACCAAAGGTTCGAAAGAATTAATTCTTTAATTCAATTTCCTAATTCGAATTAAAAAAATAGAATTTGGCATTCCCTAAAATCATTCAACTGTCATAATCATTGAATTAATTCTTTCAAGAATTCATTCCTTAAGAATGATCATTCTTAAGGAATGAACTATTTTTTTATCCAAATCAATTTACTACATATTGAATGGTGAAATTTTCTTATCATTCAATTTAAAACAGTGAAGCGCAACACACATACACACACGTTTATGCTTGTGTGGGAAGCAGCAGACGAGACGTCAACAAAACAACAACCGATCGTTTACACACGAAGATGCTTAAAATGCACACAAGCAACACATTTTTGAAAATACAAAGGGAATGAAATAAAAAAAATCATCATTCAATTTGTAATAGATTTGAATGATGAAAAATTTTGATCATTCAATCGAATGATTGCTTGCAAGGAATGAATTCTCTTTGGAATTAATTCAATTTGATTTAAGCTTTGAGAATTAAGCCATTGAATTAATTCGTGTTGAATGTTGGTAAGGAATGATAATTCAAAACTTATTAAAACAGAATTAAACTTTTGGTGAATTAATTCTCAATAGAATTAATTCGTTCGAAGCTCTGGATACAACACACTCAATTAGAAAAACCACCCACTATTTATACCACAATTTTTATGCACATATAATTTTATTCATAGCATGGTATACCAAATGAGTTAAAATCATTCCAGTTTTCATCTTACAAGGAAGGTATACTATATAACAAACTTGGAATAATTTTACCCTGCCATTAGTGATTTTATATATGTTTGTCATTACGTACACTGAAAAAAATAATCGCAAAACCTTAAAAAGTGTAACGGTTCATTAACATAGCCAAAAAAAAACAAGTAAGAAAATTATAGTCGGTCAAGACCGACCATATAATACCCTACACCAAGGTTTCCCGGAAAATGGGTCCCATGGATCGATTAGATCTATATGTTGTAAAACCTTTAATAAGTGAAGAAAACACTCACAAATCAAATTTGAGTGAAATAGGCTTCTATTTGTTGACAATAAACCGCTTTAACTGAATATCGAGCGAAATTTTCACAAGGGGCCTGAGTCCAAAACTGGTCCGATGATTATCAGGTTTGATAAGGTTATTTAAGTACGCGTTTAACATACACAAACAAAATTTTTATTAAATATTTTCTATTTTCATGAAATTTAAGACATTTATGTGAAAATCGGGAAGGTGGTTTGTATGGGGGCTACAAGAAGAACTGGTCCGATTTCTTTGAAATTCGGAATGATGATATGTGAAGACAAAACATGTTTACCATCCAAATTTCAAAGCGATACCTTCTATAATACGGTTATTAGAGTCATTTGAGCCAAAACTAAAGAGGACCTTTGTATGGGGGTTAGGTCTAAATATGGACCGATTTTTTCCAATTTCAATAGGCTTCGTCCTTGGGCCAAGAGAGACTTAAGTTTCAAATTTCAAGTCAATTGATTAAAAATTGCGACCTGTATCGTGTTTACACCGTTTACATGGACAGACAGACGGACGGACGGACGGACGGACGGACAGACGGACGGACGGACGGACATCGCTAAATCGACTCAAAAAGTGATTCTGAGTCGTTCGGTATACTTAAAGGTGGGTGTAGGACCAATATTTCGGGTAGTTACAAACATCAGCACAAACTCATTATACCCTGTACCACAGTGTGGTGTAGGGTATAAAAATTAAATATGAATGATTTTTTCCCTACCGCTTCCATAGACATCACTATTTTAGATTTTTAATGTATTAAGAACCACCCATTACTTTGAGTCTCAACCCAAACAAAAATAACACTGCGTGACAAAACTAACCACTATTTTAGAAAACAAGAGGTACGACCATCATTTCAATATATTTCAGACATGCTGAATCGAATGGAGTACTCCGTTTTTCGATGTATGGTACAGTTTTCTTGTAAAATTACATTAAATATTGGCTGATTTTCAGCTGCTTTTTTAACAAAAAAAATTCCGAAGCTAATAATTTTTAAATTTTATGGCATGGAAAACAAAGATATAACTTGTAGAAATATTTCTAATATAAATTTGGTTTAAAGCTTTTCATCTTAAGCCCTTAAATTCGCGGATTTCTTAATTTTTTTAAGTTTTCGCGAAATTAACCGCTAAATTGGTCTCTGATAAAAAACTTGCATTTTGTGGATCATAAAGGCGTCCATGACACTACGAATAGTGGACAAAAAACATCTATGTTATATGGACCATCATGATGAAAATCTCGAAAAACCGTTTTTTTGTATATGGCAGCATCACTTTAGGAGATGATTTGAGGCTTCATCTTTTAGTATATAATGTGGGAACCTTAAACAAAGAACTGACCAAAAATTTGTCCAAAAAAGTTTTCATTTGCAAAAGTTATCTTAACAAAAACTATAATTATTGTATCGCAAACACTGAAATAATAGTTTTTGTTAAGATAACTTTTGCAAATGAAAACTTTTTTGGTCGAATTTTTGGTCAGTTAGTTGTTTAAGGTTCCCACATTATATACTAAAAGATGGAACCTTAAATCATCTCGTAAAGTGATGCTGGCATATACAAAAAAACGGTTTTTCGCGATTTTCATCATGATGGTCCATATAACATAGCTGTTTTTTGTCCAATATTCGTTTTGTTAGGGATGCATTTTTTATTCATTAAAAGCAAGTTTTTTATCAAAGACCAATTTGGCTGTTAATTTCGCGAAAACTTAAAAAATGAAGAAATTCGCGAATTTAAGGGCTTAAATTGAAAAGCTTTAAACCAAATTTGCATAAGAAATGTTGCTACAAGTCATATTTTTGTTTTCCATGTCATAAAATTTATAAACCATTTACTTTGCAAATTTTTCTGTTAAAAAACTGGCTCGAAATCAGCAAATCTTTAACGACATTTTGCAAGAAAACTGTACCATACATCGAAAAACGGAGTACGCCATTCGAATCAGCATGTCCGAAATATATAGAAATGATGGTCGTAACTCTTGTTTATTTTTTAGTGTTCCGCAGTGTAATCAATCCAGTATAGGGAAAAAGTAGTGGTAAGGCATTAATCTATGACCTTACTTTTGATAAGGCTACCGGTTTCCAAACTTTTCCATCACATCAGGTTTTTGAGAAAATCGAGGTCAAAGTTCGAAAAAATCACCGTTTTTGACATTTTTGGAAACTCATAGCGGATGAACCCGAGGTGATGGCGACTTCAAAACAAGTTAGGGGAAAACTTTAACATTACTCTTTAAGATGCAAAACTCAGTTCGTCAGTCGCATTAACCCTTTGAGCACCAATGGTCTTTCAACGATGTCTTATTCTCCAGTATCGATAAAACGTTTCTAGGGGAAAAGAGAATTTTAAAGTACAATTGGTGCTCCAACGGTTAAAACGACTGATCAAATAAGTTATCATCTTAAAGAACAATGTTTGGGCTTTACTCTTGACTTATTATTAAGTCATTAGCACATCGGGTTCATCCTCTATTAGTTGTCAAATATGTCCGAAAATGCAATTTTTTTGCATTTAAAATTTCTGAAACCCTGATGTAATGAAAAAGTTTGGAGACTTGATTTGTGCCCAGGAGAATAATTGTAATCATTTGCATAAGATGGCGTTTCATTCACATAAAGTTTTTTTTATATTGTGTTTAGAGAAAAAATCGGTTTTTGGGAAAAATATATCATTGAGGAGCAATTCGAACCCTAAGGGTTAATGCTACTGACCAAATGAGTGCATCATCCTTAAGAGAAATGTTTAGGCTTTAACCTCAACTTATTTTTTAGACGCTATCACATCGGGTTCATCTGCTATAAGTTGTCAAAATTGTCCAAAGTGGGCATTTTTTGAACTTTGACCTCAATTTTCTCAAAACCCTGATGTGATGGAAAAATTTGGAGACCAGATTTGTGATCACTAGAAAAATTGCAATTAAGTAGTAAAACTGCATTGACAGTTTTTTATTTCGTGATCCTGTTTCCTTTTAAAAGGACTTTAAAGTTGTAGTCGATTTAAAGAGGCTCACGAAGTGAAAAACTGTAAATGCAGTTTAACTCCATTTAATCTCTACATTCTGACATATATCATCCTGTTCATGTTTAATTTTGGCTGTCGGATGGTGTAACCGTTAACATTTTAAATACACCAGTTCTTACGTACAATGTAAGAATATATTCGGTATTTAGCTCAACGAAAAAATTTCGTAAAATAAACGGAATTTTTGAAACATTTTGTATATTCTGCGAAATATTTTGTAAAATAAACGAAATATTTTTAACATTATACGAATGACTCGTAAACTTTTCGAGTAGGGAAGACTGGGGCAACCCAGCAGATCTACTCGAAAGTTTCACTTAATACACGGATAAATCTAGTTAAGGATCTGGTTGGTATTATAACAATGTAGCCAAATGTTATATTGCGAAAATGGGTATAGTATTTCAGACTGATGTTATTTCGGTTTTGGGCGTAACTAACTGGATAAGTGAAAATAGAAAGAGGAATAGGAGAATCAGTATCAGTAGTGACAGCCAAGCTGCGCTTAGGACACTGACTCCAGTCACTTCATTTAAGTTTTAACAGGAGTGTAGGTGTAGACTCAATGAAGTCTTATGTGGGAATAGGTTCACTCTTCTGTGGGTTCCGGTTCATAAGAAAATACTGGGAAATGAGATTGCCAATACAATTCCTCACAATCCGGAACCTCATATTTTTATAGGTATTCATATGATTTCATATTCACTTGAAATCAATTTTCATGGTAAGATTGTCTTATGAGTAGACAGGCAAGAATACTAAACGCGTTGTGATTAGACCAGGCAATAAAGTGGGTAACTATCTATTGTCGCCGACTTATGTGGCCTAATTACGGAACATAATGCCTGTGCTCGCCATGTTACGAGATTTGGTGTATTTTAAGGTCCTCTGTAAGCAGCTTACCTTGAGGTTAAGTTAAGTTGAATGGGCGTCCGCCAATTTGGCTAATTCACTCGGAGGTCATAAGGTCCATTGTGATTCCTTTAATTGTTATTTCCCTACTCCACCTCTGATTCAAAATTATATTTCTTAAACCAACCCAATTCTCAAAAATATTCTGCTAGAGATGTCAATGAGACACCGTTTAAGCAATCCAGGTCATCGAGAAATCTTTGCCCCAAATAATAAAGGCGGCGCTTCATCAGTCCCGAGCATTCACACAACAAGTTCTCCAAAACTTCCACAATAGTCCCTATCAGAAATTCCCATGTGCACGGCCATTTTGCCAATTCTAAAGCGCCTATCAGTACCCCCACTAATATGCTAACCATCCGTTTATCAAAAGTAAGAAACAATTTTGTGCTCTTATAAGAGGACAAACATTTTTCCTATAGGATTTCGCATGGGCCAAGGGGTTTGAGATATCCTGCACGTAGTCAGTGATATCCACATATCCTTCATTCCATTCTCTGATATCCTATTGATTTCGTTCATCAATTCCACTATAGGAACTGAGATATCAGGTTCGCACATTCATCAGCCAATTCGTTCCCAGACACCTCACTGTGTCCAAAGACCCAGACTAGGTTGACTGTGTCTGACTTATTCGACGAAGGGACTGCTTAAAGTTCCTTATTATTCCCGATTTTACAGTGTTTTATTCTATCGCCTTCAAAGCTGCAAGACTGTCCACGAAAATGTTAATGGCGCAAGGACTTAGGTCCCTTGTCATAAAGATTGAGATCGTATTCTGTCACAACAGAGTTTTTCGTCCAGTTTTCTCTAGTTGGTATTTGGAATTTGAAGGTTCTATCAAAGTTCATCTGGTCCAGTTCTGTCCCGTCCAACGTACTTTATATGGTCGAGTGTCCCCAAGAGCGTTGCTTAAGCATTTTCGACCTTAGCCTGCTCTTGATGTAGATATCCTAGGGGCTGAATGTTTAGTATCACTTCCAGGCCGACCTGGGGTGCCTATCTAATAGTACCAGTGGTATCAGAAATATGATTTCTTATCCACTGCTCTCCACCATACAAGGACAATAGGTAAGTATTGGTCTAATTATCGCACCACGCATTTAGTGGATAAAATATGGTTTTAGATGCCACGCTCTTCCGAAAATTCTTCTGCAAGTGCCCATAACGACTTTTTCGTCCTCTCCTCTGTCGTTATCAGCGTAGGCAACCACATTGATACCCATTCCAATGAGTGAGTCGAAAATCTCATTTATTACAAAATTGTCTGTATTTCGGTTTATTCTACTGATGCCACAATGGCACAGGAAAATGACGGTAGACAGCCAGACAAATGACGTTTTAATGTAAATTTTGCATTTTTTTTAAGAACAAACCAATTTTTGGAAACAATATTTTAGTGATTGCAAAGGACCTTCAAAGATTTATTTTACTGTACAATATTTTTTTTATTTTTGTTCCGGTAATCTTAGAATCAACCATATACATAGCAGAGTAGTGCATGGTTCACGTGAATGCGAGTGAGTGTGAGTGAAAAAAAAATTCCGCTAGTGAGTGTGCGTGAGAAAGATTTTTGCATGAGTGAGTGTGTGTGAGTGAGTCGATTTTTTACGTAATTTTATGTGATTAACTTTCTCTTCATATTTCCTTTCGTCCTAAAAATGTAAAATTTTGCTAAACTTCGAATTTTGTTAATAAAAGACGATACATTGGTTATTTTTTTAATTTTTTGGGGACCTCATTATATGCCATTGGACATTAAAAGGCAGATTTGTTTTTTTATCTTAAATCGTAGGTTAACTTCCCATGAATGTATTTTTCCAATACATACGCCATCTAACACACACTTGTAAAATGTTAATGTTGTATAAAATACATTTGCCACGAAAAATCATACTTACACAAGGCAAATGAGCGTGTGTAGGAATAATATTAGAGTGGATCGAAAATCTTTTTAAAGAAAGTAAGTAATCCGGCGATTTTCTTTTTTATTATCACTGCTGGTTACAAAAATGTTGGATTTTTCAGAATCGACTATAAAATACAAAATCAAAATGGCGGAGCAAATCTGTTGGTGAAATGTTTTTTTTTTTTTTTTAAAGTAGTGCAATCCTAAAGTTTGTTCGGGATCTCCTTTCCCCTTGCGATAAATGTTAACAAATCAATTAAATAATCAATTAAACAATTTTGTATATCCACGCTAAAAAAAACGACATTTTCGAATCCCCCGGGTTCACGTTCACGACCTCGAACTTCTTATGGCATAAAAATGTTTCATTTGTTTACCAAAAACACAAAAAAAAACTTTAAAAATAATTGTGTTTTTCAGGGGTTGGTTTAGTTCCTAAAAGGGGAACTTTTTTCCCCATGTTAAGATTTTTTCAATTTACGAACTTAACCAGCCAATGACCATAAGACATATTCGTACCAAACTTTAGTCTTTGCGTTTTTTTCGTTTAAATAATTATAAAACTTGTTTAAATAATGAAAAATAATTAAAAAATTAAATAATTTTTATTTTGTGTTTTTTTTTTCATGTTGGAGGGTATAAAATATTCGGAACAGCCGATTTGAAAACTCTCTAAACCCGAGTAAAAATGTTTAGATATATTCTTATATATCACATCTTATCCGAGATTTGAAATATCAGTACTGATCCGAGTAAGATCAGTGCAGATCCGAGATTTGAAAGATCAGGAATGATCCGAAAAATGGATCGCTAAGATTAGATCAGTTTTAATCGGACGGATACAATGTCATCAGAAAAATGGGTTTATATAATAAGATAAACCCATTTTTCGGATGATATTTTATCCGTCCGACTAAAACTGATCTAATCTTAGCGATCCATATTTCGGATCAGCACTGATCCTTCACATTTTTACTTGGGAAGTTTAAGATTATTAAAAATAAAATTTCAGTAGTTTCTATTCAAACATTTTGACATTTCGAAATGAGACACAAACAACCTTTCGGTCCACTCTAAGGAATCTGTATGTTTGTGCATGTGTAAATAAAGTACTCGTGTAATTGTGTGTAAGTGTTTATGAGTTGTATACCAATATAGCCCGAGATATGTACCATAGATATGTACATACCCAGGAAGAAACTGTCAACCGTACAATAAAACAAATTTTACCCTAAAATGAAAAAAAATGCCAGAAAATTTTTCTGATTTAGAATTTTTTTCTAAAAGCATTTTTAAAGATTTTTTCAAACGGAAATTTTTCGGAACTTCGAAAATTTTTCAAAATTTATGTTTTCCTAAAAGCATTTTTAATACAATTCTTTCTGTGAAACACAAAAAAATACCCAAAAAAAAAAAAAAATGTGTCTGGGACTTGACAAATTTGGAAAGTTTTTTTTTAACTTCAAAAATTTCAAAATTTGACAATAATTTTTCATTCTAAAATCATTTGTTATAATATTCTTTTCTCAAAAACCT
>CAWUER010000713.1:0-62558 GCA_963921195.1 Pegoplata infirma | reverse complement strand
CATTGAAATAATATTTAGGAAAAATTTTTTTGTTGATGCTCAAAAGTCATATTTAGCAAATCCTTGGTTTAAGATGAAATATCTAAAAAAAGGGTATTTTAAAAACTTTTAAAAAAATATATGTTAATCCTTTATCCCTTCTTTATACTTACGTTCAAACCACAGAGAGGAGTCTTGCCTGGTTCTCGAGTTATGCAAAAAAATTTTATGCCACATTAGAAAAAAGTTGTTTTTTTCAGGATAAAAAAGGCAAAACCAACACCTTTTAAATAACATTTTGCAAAAATTTTATTTTGGATTTTTTTTTTTATTTCTGTAAAATTCGCGAGTCGCGAAAATATATCTAAAAAAGCAACATTTTTAAAAATCTAAAAAAAATACGGTTGTTATCTTAGCTACAAGCTGTAAAAAATTCGCGTTGGTGAACGTATTGAGTCCAGCGATATCAATAAAAATGTGTTGCCAACTAGGAAACTTTTATTAAATCTAATACTATGTTTAGACCAAACAAAAACTAACTTGTTTTTGGCAAAAAAACATTTTGGAAAACCAAACTGTTTACACCGAATAAAAAGAGTTTTTGTTTGTCAAATCAAATCAAATTAATTATTTTCTAAATTCACTAAAAAACACAAAATTACAATAGCCACACGTTATTTAAAAATTTAAATTACACATTTATTTACTTTTTTAAAAGATTTGAATATTAATTTCACAAAAAAACAAATATTTTTATTTTGACATTCGTTTTTACCAAAAGAAAATTGAAAAAAACATTCACACTAAATTAATAGTAGCATAGACCACAACCTAAATTTTTAGTTTTAGTTGGCAATGCAGTTTTTAAATTGTATGGAAAATTTATGTAGTTTTTGCCAAAAACCAAAAAAATATTCAAAAACAAGTTGTTTTCGTTGGTGTAAATACCGTATAATGGATATTTTATTTTAATTTTCGAATATTTTTGGAAATACATATAATAACCCAGCAGAAATTTTGCTGAACTGGCAGCAGCTTTTGGAAAGGAAACTCGAGTCAAGGAGCGCATCCAAACCTGCTGAATTCATGCATGATTCTCTAAGGCGATGCCACTTTTTAGGGCGCTAGTTGGATACACCGAAAAAGCGCTCTTAAGATGCTCTGAATTCACATCTCTTTAGAGAACTAAAAAAATCGCTATAAAGATGCAGTGAATTCATGTATATTTTTAGAACTGATTTAAGCAGAATAAAGATGAAGCACATTTGACTATTTCTGAAATACAAATTACAAAATCTGAAATACAATTGCCTGTTTCTGAATACAATTGGAAAATCAGTTGACTCCCTGCAAACATTTGGAAGAAATGAACCATTTATTATGATAGTGGGGTAAGTCACATTTTCAAAAAAACTGAGTTAATGATAGATTTGGATACAGTTTAATGGTATCTTTCGATTAAAAAAAAAAGTTCAAAGAAAATTTTAAAAACGTCTGAGAATTTTATGAGAGAAGTTTTGCTAGTTAACGATTTATCAAAAACGTTAATTTTGAAAGTGAGGTTAGTCCACAATTTTTTTGTAGCGCTAAAAATTACCAAATAATTGCTGATAAAATAAAACATTGGTGTTTTCCACTATTAAATAACTCTATAGTTAAATCCTTAACTAATTTTCTTCAGAATTCTGAGATAAGCTGAACAAAATTTTACTAGTTAACGATTTATCAAAAACATTTATTTTGAAAGTGGTGTTAGTCCACAATTTTTTTGTAATGCATTAAATTACCTTTTTATCACTCATTTTATCACTAATAATTTTGTTACAAAATTGTGAGAAAATCTGAACAAAATTTTACTAATAAACGATTTATCAAAAATGTTAATTTTGAAAGTGATGCTAGTCCACTTTTTTTTGTAATGTTAAAAATAACCTTATAATCGCTGATGGAGTAAAACATTGATGATTTTTATTCTTAAATAACTCCATAATTTAATCCTAAACTTAATTGGTCCACATTTTTTTTGTAATGCATAAAATAACCTTTTTATCTCTGATTAAGAATATCCGTAGCGTTTTTAGCTCTAAAATAGCCCTCTTGCTTAATCCTAAACAAATTTTGAGATGAGCTAAAAAAAGTTTTACTAGTAAACGATTTATCAAAAATGTTAATTTTGAAAGTGAGGCTAGTCCACACAAAATTTTTTTCTAGTGTTTAAAATACCCTAATAATCGCTGATAGAGTAAAACATTGATGATTTTTATTCTTAAATAACTCCATAATTTAAACCTAAACTAAATTTGTTACAGATTTCTGAGATGAGCTTAACAAAATTTTACTAGTTAACGATTTATCAAAAACATTAATTTTGAAAGTGGTGTTAGTCCACATTTTTTTTGTAATTCATAAAATAACCTTTTTATCTCTGATAAAGGATATCCGTTAGGCTGGGTTGTATTCCAACAAAGTGCTCAGATCAACTATTAATAGTGAAAAAAAGTTGGTACAAGTAAATACAAGCAATTTAATACCAAAATGAACAAAATCGGTCCATGGCTTCCGTTCTCGCATCGCGGGTCAAAATTGCGGTTTTTGAAAAAATGGACATAATTTAAAAAAAAAATTAAATATTTAAAAAAAATTATTAAAAAAAAGAAAAAAATTTTTGTATCGCATTAATTCAAAGATATTTAGAAAAATTTTGTTTGTTTTTTTCGGATATCGATAACCCACCCAAACGTGAGGCCAAAAAAAACTCACATTTTTAACATGGAGCTCAAAACTACTTTTTCACTATTTTAAAAATTTAGTGAAACAAAATTTTTAAATATATTAGTTTATCCACTTGATATCATTGAATACATCTCAGAGATTGTAGAAAAAAATTCTTAGTTAAATTCCTTCGTCCAGTTGGTGTGTGGAGCGATTTGAATTTAGCGGATTTCCAGAACATGTGTTTTTATCGACATTTTTGACTAATTTGTAGTTGTTAGCAACATTTTACTTAAATTAACCAACTTTTTTTGTTCAAATGGTTGTTTTGGACCACAGTAACTCTGCTTTGAAATAATAGGCTTTTTGGACAACGTTAACCCTTGCCGGCACGGGGTTAAAAAATTCCTCCAATGAAATTTTTGAAAAGTCCTCACTCTAAAATCGTGTATGTGTTTAAATAATCAACAATTGCGCACTTAAGCGGAAAATGCTTAAAACTAAATAAAATAAAAAAAATGGCATCCGAAATTTCATTACATCTTCGTCGTTTTTACTGTGTAAAGCTAAAAGTTAAAAACATATTATTTAATATGTCAAAAAAGTCCATTTGACTATGAGCAAAAAAACAGCTGTTTAAAATTGTTTGGGCGTTCGTTCAACAAGGGTTAAAGATGTCCTTCAAGAAAACTTTGTATAAATTGCTAATTGTTGATTATTTAAACACATACACGATTTTAGAGTGAGGAATTTTCAAAAATTTCATTGGATGAATTTTTTAACCCCGTGCCGGCAAGGGTTAACGTTGTCCAAAAAGCCTATTATTTCAAAGCAGAGTTACTATGGTCCAAAACAACCATTTGAACAAAAAAAGTTGGTTAATTTAAGTAAAATGTTGCTAACAACTACAAATTAGTCAAAAATGTCGATAAAAACACATGTTCTGGAAATCCGCTAAATTCAAATCGCTCCACACACCAACTGGACGAAGGAATTTAATTAAGAATTTTTTTTCTACAATCCCTGAGATGTATTCAATGATATCAAGTGGATAAACTAATATATTTAAAAATTTTGTTTCACTAAATTTTTAAAATAGTGAAAAAGTAGTTTTGAGCTCCATGTTAAAAATGTGAGTTTTTTTTTTGGCCTCATTAATCTTTGAATTAATGAGATACAAAAAAAAATTTTTTTTTTTAATTAATTTTTTTTAAATATTTAATTTTTTTTTTTTTAATTATGTCCATTTTTTCAAAAACCGCAATTTTGACCCGCGATGCGAGAACGGAAGCCATGGACCGATTTTGTTCATTTTGGTTTTAAATTGCTTGTATTTACTTGTACCAACTTTTTTTCACTATTAATAGTTGATCTGAGCACTTTGTTGGAATACGACCCAGCCTAATATCCGTAGCGTTTTTAACTCTAAAAAAGCCCCATTGCTTAATACTAAACAAATTTTGTTACAAAATTGTATGATAAGCTAAAAAAAATTTACTAGTAAACGATTTATCAAAAATGTTAATTTTGAAAGTGAGGCTAGTCCACACACAATTTTTTTGTAGTGTTAAAAATAACCTAATTATCGCTGATAGAGTATAACATTGATTATTTTTATTCTTTAATAACTCCATAATTTAATCCTTAACTAACTTTAATATAGAATTCTGAGATGTTCTAAACAAAATTTTACTAGTAAACGATTTATGAAAAATGTTAATTTTGAAAGTGAGGCTAGTCCACTTTTTTTTTTTGTAGTGTTAAAAATAACCTTATAATCGCTGATAGAGTAAACATTGATGATTTTTATTCTTAAATAGCTCCATAATTTAATCCTAATCTCACTTTCCTATAGAATTCTGAGATGAGCTAAACAAAATTTTACAAGTTAACGATTTATCAAAAACATTAATTTTGAAAGTGGGGTTAGTCCACAATTTTCTTGTAGTGCATAAAATAATATTTTTTCCGCTGATATAGTATATACGTAGTGTTTTTAATTTTTTAGTAGTCCTATAATTTAAGCTTTAACTATCCTTGTTACAGAATTGTAAGATGAGCTAAACAAAGTTTTACTGGTTAACGATTTATCAAAAATTTTAATTTGTGAGGCTAGTCCACACAAAATTTTTGTAATGCTAAAGATAACCTAATAATCGCTGAAAGAATAAAACATTACTGATTTTTATTCTTAAATAACTCCATAATTTAATCCTAAACTAACTTTGTTTCAGAATTCTGAGATATTCTGAGCAAAATTTTACTAGTAAACGATTTATCAAAAATGTTTATTTTGAAAGTGAGGCTAGTCCACAATTTTTTGTAGTGTTAAAAATAACCAAGTATTTGATGATAGAGTAAGACCTTGGTTTTTTTCGCTCTTAAATAACTCTATAGTTTAATCCTTAACTAATTTTCTTACAAAGTTCTTAGACGAGCTGAAAAAATGTTTACTAGCACTACGTTACAAAAAACCAAAAATTTTTTGCGACACGAGGTCTGATCATCATTTCTATATATTTAAGGCATGCTGATTTCAATGGTGAAGTCCGTTTTTGAATCAATGGAACAGTTTTCTTGCAAATCTTCATCAAAGTTTTGGCTATTTTTTTGCGGTTTTTTATTTAAAAAAAAATCTGCTTGCACAAATTTAAATTTTTTTGATTCGGGAAATGTGGATTAGACCCATAGCAATATATTAAGTACGAATTTGGATTAATTTAAGTGGTAAAAATCGCGATTTTTATCATAATTTATTAATTTTGCGATTTTTTTGGCAACTCCGTAAATTATTTCAAGACCTGATCTGATTTATGTAAAAAGACTAATGTGAGTTATTAATTTATGCAAAAAAAAAAAATTATATATATGTAAGTTTTTTTGCAATTCGCGAAAAATCTTTTTGTTATAAAGGTGGCATCCCTTTAAAATGAGATGAATCGCTTCATCTTTTAGTATAATATGTAAGCATGCCTAAAAACCTTATGTTTCAAATTTCGAGCAAAAAAGTTTATATTTGCAAAAGTTTTCTTCACAAAAACTGTTTTTAAAATACCTTATTTAACAAAATTTTTATATTTATGGCTAACAAAACATAAAAATAAATAACATAGTTTTAGGAGTTTTACGATAGCAAAAATAAAATATATTAAGGGGATTCACTTAAACCTAATGAAATATTTTAAATGATTTTGTAAATATAAACTTTAAACATAATGGAATAATAATATAATATAATAATAGTTTTGATCACATGATCAATTATTTTTATTTATTCTCTCTATTTATTTACAACTCATTTTTAATAAATTCAACCTAACCGAGAACTGGTAACAATGACCGTCGTCTCGTTGTAGCGAAAAAAACCAAGGGTTCTGGTGGGAATCGAACCCACGACCCCCACGTTGAAAGGCTAGCACGCTACCAACTAGCCTACGAGGGTCCCCCTTTTTTTTTTTTTTTTTTTTTTTTTTTTTTTAAACATAATGGTTTTCAAAATAAAATGACTGTCCAATAAAAAAAAACAGATGACAATGCACCGGAAATTTGGCATGTGAGAAATCTACTAGTTTTAAAAGATGCGAGTTGCTACATTTGTAAAAAAAGTTGTAAATTTACAAAAAAAAACTTGTAAATTAACAATTTTATTAGTAAAAAACTTACAAAAAAGCTCGTAATTCTTACTAGAGGAGGTAGCAAAAAAAAGTTACAAACTTTTCTTTTAATTTTAAAAGGCTTTTCTTTGTGTATAGTAGAGTGTCCCTTATTTTGGAAATGTTGGAAATGTTGAGACGGTACCCGCTCATTTTTTTCCTTTTAACTTAAAAATAACTGAGGAAAAATTTTACGCCCCTACGACCACGCCTTTCCTACGCGACGGAGCCTTAAAGGGCCTAAAAAATCATTTTTCCATACAAACCAAAAAAAAATTTCTCTGATTTTTAATTTTTTTGTTATTAATTATTATATTACTTGGTCACGACAAAAAAATTGATTTAGGTGGAATAAGGCTTTCAGCTCTAAAAAATTTTTGGAAAAAAAAATTTTGAGCCGCAGGGGTCCTACGGTAAAAAATTTAAAAAAAATATTTTTTTTTTTAAGTTTTGACAAGCAACGGTTTACGTTGCTATGTTGATTTAAATGATATATATTAAAAAAAAATATATTATTCATATCTGTTACGTCTTTATCTTTTTCGAAAAAAAAATTCGAGACGTTGGGGTCCAACGGTAAAAAATTTTTAAAAAATATTTTTTTTTTAGTTTTGTCGAGCAACGCTTTTAGTTACTATGTTGATTTAAATGATATATATTCATAAAAAAAATTATTTGTATCTGTGACATCTTTATCGTGTTCTAGAGCTGAAAGCCTTATCCCACCAAAATCAAATTTTTTGTCATGAATAAGCTAACCAAGTAATATAATAATTAATAACAAAAAAATTTAACATCAAAAAAACAATTTTTTGGTATGGAAAAATGATTTTTTAGGCCCTTTAGGTCCCGTCACGTAGGGAAGGCATGGTCTTAGGGGCGTAAAATTTTTTCTCAGTTATTTTTAAGTCAAAAGGAAAAAAATGAGCGGGTACCGTTTCAACATTTCAAACATTTCCAAAGTAAGGGACACTCTAGTGTAGAGGGATTGGACCGGTTTTTTAAAACCTTTAAAGCCAGTTTTGTTTTCAACGGTAGGTTTTTTTTTAATTTTGACTATTCAAAAAAAATGGATTTAAGTGCAAACACATTTTTTAAGCAATGCCAATTGTGTTATGTATAAAAAAATATTTTGTAGCCCAAAAGTTTTATTTTAAGTAAGTTTTGTATGTTTTAAAAATATTTTTTTTTTTAAATAAGAAATCCAATTTTAGAGAATATTTTTTGAGTGCAAAATTTTTGATAGATGTTAAAAAAAAAATTGAGTTGCAAATGAACATTTTGAATAAAGAAATTTCCTTTTAACTAAATTTTTTTTAGTGTTAATTTAATATTTTTTTCTGTAAACATTTTTTTGAGTTTCAAAAACTTTGTTTTTTTAAAAAAATGTTTTGTCGCCAAAAAATTTTATTTTGATTAAGTGTTTGGTAATATATTTTGTATTTAAATAAAAAATCCAATTTTAGAGAATTTTTTTTTTTGAGTGTAAAATTTTTGTTGAATGTAAAAAGAAAAATTTAAGTTGCAAATGAACATTTTGAATAAAAAGTTTTTTGTGTGAAATTTTTTTTGAATGTCAAAAACATTGTTTTGAGTACTTTTGTTTCACAGAGGTACTATTTTTTGTGAACAAAATAATAATTCTTTACTTATTTTTGTGAGTGTAGCAAAATTTTCTATAATTTTGGTTTCTGAAATTGTACTATATATTTTAGGTGTGTTAGTGGGTCCTGACATTAGAAAGCTTATGGCAGATGATAACTTTGAACTTTGGCTTAATGCTTCCCAAAAAGAAGCTTGGATATCAGTAAAGAACGTAATAAATGAAGTATTAGGAAACAATAAATCTGTAATGTTTAAGGAGTTCGTATCCAAAATGATAAAAAACTATAAAGAAATGGAAGTTTTAATGTCCTTAAAAGTTCATGTTTTACATGCCCATCCTGACCTTTTTCCAGCATGCTTCGGAGATGTTTCTGATGAACACGGGGAACGGTTTCATCAGCAACTAGCACCTTTCGAAAAAAAGTTTTCATTCAAATAATAACAAAATTATGCTAGCAGAATATGTGTGGTATATATTAAGAGAGATCCCTAACCAAGCCTATAAAAAACAAAAGCATTAAAAAATTTTTTTAACTTTATTTTTTGTTTCATTAAAAAAAAATTTAAATAAAATTTTTAAAATTTTTGTTTTGTTAAAATCCCTAAAATTATGTTATTTATTTTAATGTTTTGTTAGCCATAAATATAAAAATTTTGTTAAATAAGGTATTTTAAAAACAGTTTTTGTGAAGAAAACTTTTGCAAATATAAACTTTTTTGCTTGAAATTTGAAAAATAAGGTTTTTAGGCATGCTTACATAAGGAGTGAGATCATAAAAATGTTAACACACATAAAGTTAAATAAAAAACAGACTACTGAATTTTAAGACTTCAAACCAAATTTTTATTAAATAAAATTTAATACAAAATCATAACAAAAAAACCGCATGGAACTCTAACCACTACGAACAAAGTTATCCACTTTTTCCGGAAACCCTTCCATTAAGGCTTTTATGGTAGTTTCTGTCACATTTTTAGAGCAGGTGGTCCATCTACGTTTGAAATCTTGCATGTCCTGGGAGACCTTTTTTGTGCCCTTTAATTCTTTTTTAACAAGAGCCCAATATCTCTCCACTGCACTATAGGAAATTTTACCCATTTTTTGGCCAAAAGTCAAAATTAAAATTTTTGCAAACATTATTTTTTTCACATTAATATAAAAAAAACTTAACAAAGTAAACAATTCTTTCTCAATTTTTCGACAGAATTGATGTACTGTCACTTTATCAGTAGTTTTTCTTGCAATTTCTTACTTAGTTATAAAATAACGATTGAGAGCAGCGAATTTTGTGATAGCTTCTAACAAAAGTTTTTATATTAAGAATTTATAGTTTTTAAAAACTAAAAAATGGAAAATAATGTCAAAGGTGAGTACTTTAATGATAAATAGTGAAATGTTGGTGAACTCATCTATTAGATCGATTTTATTGGAAAAATTGAAGTGACCTTAAGATGAACTTATTGAAGTATGAATTGGAATTTTATTTTGACTTAAAAAAAAATGATAGCATATGTTAGCTATAAAACCATAAAAGTTCTCTAGGACAATCAATTACCTTCCGAATTTAAAAAATTTCAAGGTCGGATATGTGCAAACTTTTTTTTTATACCCATTTTTCCAGGTGACTACTGAGTGCCAAATTCAGAGTTATTTAATACATGGCGAGAGAAATAGAGCAGAGGTGGATAAGGAGCCGCTATTTCTGACCATTTCTTTTCATACATTGCTGAGAGTGAATGTTTCGAAAACTTTAAACAATATATAAAGGAGGAATTAAGAATATTTTGTTCAAATGTAAATATGAAATGGATTAAAAGTTGTAGGAGTTTGAAAATTTTTGAAAGACAGCATGCTGTTTGGCTTAAAGGCAATACTTGGCTAAAAAAAACTTGAAACGCAGCCTGCCTCCACTAAATCGAAACCTGGGCGACCGCAATTAACTTTTTTGTCAAAATCTGCGAGAACAAAAATACGAGTTACAGCAGAAATCTCTAAAGATCTAAATAGGGAAGTTGAGCCCCTAGCTCTTGCATCATCTACGGCTGCCCGTAGTGGCATTTTGAAATGTAGTTGACGACTTGGAACTCAAAAATAAAATTTTTGAATAAAATCCTTATTAACAAGTAGATTTGTTTGACACTTCTTAACATTGTTAAAATAAATTTCTACTGTTATCTTCGAAAGTTAGTGTACACTCAAAAAAAAAAAATATTGTAAAAACAGTTTAGAAAACCATATAATCTATCAAGGATCTAAAAAATCTTAGATGCGGCAACTTATAACCCGGGAACCCTGTTTGGAACTAATTATTAGGTAATTTTTTAGGTAACTTTACTAATTTTTTTTTTTGAGTGTATGAATACCTTTAAGAGTCACTCCCTCCCTCTAAAGAGTCTTCCAAAAGTCAAATAAAAAACATCAGTCAAATCGGTCCAGCCGTTTGGCTGTAAATAATTTTGGCCAAAAAAAGGGTAAAATTTCCTATAGTGCACTGGCCTGAGCTCCGGGCAGTTTGGTGGATTTGCCTCTCTTGGTACAAAAACCACATTATTATCATTATACCACTCCAGCGCTTTCTTGCTGTAGTGACAAGATGCTAAATCGGGCCAAAAGTAAGTGGATACATTGTGCTGACTCAAGAACGGAAGAAGTCTCTTCTGCAAACACTCCTTGATATAAATTTCGCTGTTTATAGAGCCAGATGTCACAAATGACTGGCTTCTTTGGCCGCAGCTACATATGGCTTGCCATACTAGGAATTTTTTGGGGAATTTCGTTTGCTTTTTTGACCGAAATTTTTCCGCAACATTTCCTCGAACATCGGAAACATAAAATTCTTGACCAGGGAGCTGCGCAAAATCAGCCAGGACATAAGTTTCGTCGTCCATTACACAACAGTTGTATTTTTTTATAAAATTTGATTTCAATTTTCTAGCTCTGGTTTTGGCCTCCAAATTTTTAAAAGCGTTTCTATCGGGAACTTTTTGAACTTTGTAGGACTTTAGTCCCGCCTTACGTTTCACTTTACGTACAAAAAAGTCTGAGCATTGGGCTAACCGAGCTGTTTTTCTGCCAGATGTGTTAGGAGCTCTCTTAAGGATGCTTTTAACTTTATATGCCTTACCAATGTTACGATAACCAGTCGTTGTTCCTGTTCCCGGCTTCCTTTCAATTGTTAGGTGTTCCAGATACCTTTTTACCACTTTTGAAACTGTTTGGCGGCATACATTACACTCTTATCAATTTTTGTTTAAATTTACCCACTTTATTGTAGGTAACTGTTCTCCTACAATAAAGTGGGTAAAAATACACTATGTGTTTAAATTTCAGCATATGCACACAAAGTGTGTACAACTTTTAAACATTTTATGTGTACACTTACAGGTTGGCTGCATAGATAATTCTTTGGCAATAAACACAAAATGTGTAATTTTAAAATACTTGTGCTTAAAAAAGCATTTTATGTGTCCAAAAATACATTAAAAATGCTCAAAATTTCATACATTTTTTTCCTATTAAAAAAAGGCGTTTTTATTTTTATGAGATTTATTTCATAGTTTCATAGCTATAATATAAAAAATTGGAATTAAAATGGATCAATCTCTTTTTATAAAATTTTCAATAATAAAAACAAACAAAAAATAAAAGAAAAATGGTAACTTGTAACAATATTATGTAATATTTTAAAATTATAAAATAAAAGTAAATACATCACTTAAAATATAAAATAAAAAACAAAAATCTTACTTAATTTTTATATAGGAAATAGCTCAAGCTTTCATTGGACTTCTTCTATAAAAAAATGTCTCAGATACTAAGAATTTTTCTATAGAAAAAATGTTTCAGATTCTGAGACTTTTCTAAAGAAAAAAATTAAAAATTCTAAGACTTTTTCTATAGAAAAAATGTTTCTGAGACAGGTTCTCAGACTTTTTGTAAAGAAAAAATATCTTTTTTATAGTAAAATTTTCTTATAATACTTTCACAATATGTAATACTTTTCTGTAGAAGGAGACTCCTTATCTTTATCTGTGATATTTTTTTAGAGGAAAAATCTCTGAATTTGAGACACTTTTTGTAAAGAAAGTCGCAGAATCTGAGACATTTTTTCTAAAACAAGTAGAAAAGTTAAATTCGACTTTGCCGAATCTATGAATACCCTCCACAATGCATTTTTTTAAAGGGTAGTACATTTTTTAACGTGAAAAAATTAACAATTTTGATTAGAAATATTTTATTTTGAGTAAAAAACTCTTTTTTTTGTCATTTAAAAAAAAAAAAAAAGAAAAATTACTAATTTTTTTTTTGAGTGTAAAATTTTTTTCGAGTGTAATGTTTCTTTTTCTGTAAAAATATTTCTGAGTGAATGCACGTAAGTATGTACACAAAATATTGCAATTTTTGCAAAAAAAAAAAACAAAATTTTTTTTTGAGTGTAAAATTTTTTTTGAGTTTAAAATTTTTTTTGAGTGTAAAATTTTTTTCGCTTATAACTTTTGAATCACTGGACCGATTGAGATGAAATTTAAAACCAAACAGACCCGGGGAACGGCAAAGATACATGCCAAGATTCAGTAGTCTCATTATTGTCTTTCGAAAGTTATCGTGTTTTTTATCTCGTAAATTCGTAAAACACCCTTGCCGAAATTTACACTTTTGTTCATAACTGTTGAACCACTGGACCGATTTGGCTGGATTGCAATACCAACCTGACCAGGTAAATGACAAACATATATGCCAAACTTCAGTAGCCTCAGTAAAGTCTTTCAAAAGTTAGCGTGTTTTCTACGGACGGACAGACAGACAGACAGACGGACGGACGGACGGACATCGCTAGATCGACTTAAAATCGATCGAGGATCATAAATATATATACTTTATGGGGTCCTAGACCAATATTTCGATGTGTTACAAACGGAATGACAAACTTATATATACCCTCTATCACTAGAGTGGTGGGTATAAAAAGTCGTAGAATCTGAAAAATTTTTTCTGAAGAAAGTAACAGAATCTGAGACTATTTGTCTATACAAAGAGTCTCAGAATCTGTGATATTTTTTCTACAGAACAATTCCCAGAATTTAAAATTTTTTTTATAGAAAGTTTCAGAATACGAGCTTCTGAGAAGTTTTATTTAGGAAAAAATGTCTTAAATTCTGAGACTGTTTCTTTAGAAGAAATTTTTCCTATACAAAAATGTATGAGATCCCGATACTTTTTTATATAGAAAAAATGACTCGGACTCCTTTTTCTACAGAAAAAAATGTCTCAGATTCTGACACTTTTTCAATACAAAAACTATCTCAGGATCTTAATAAATTCACAAATTTTGATACTTTTTGTATAGAAAAAAATGTTTTAGATTCTGAGATTTTTTATATAAAAAAATGTTTTAGATTTTGAGGCTATATAAAAAAAATATCTCTGATTCTTAGATTCTGAAGATAAAATGTTTCAGACTCTTGAGATTTTTCCTGTAAAAAAATAAATATCACAGATTTTGAGTCTTCTTCTACAGAAATATAAATCAGATTTTAAAATTTCGTCGATACAAAAATATCACAAATTTTGAGACTCTTTCTTTTTAAAGATTTTAAGACACTTTCAGAAAGATTTTTCCAAAGAGTAAAATCAGATTCTACAACTATTTGCCTAAATGAAAATGTATCGGATTTTAAGACCTTTTTCTTTTAGAACAGGTCTTGGATTCTGAGATACATTAATGTAGAAAAAATCTTTCTTTTGGAGAATTGTTTTTGAAATAAAAAAAGGAAATTTTGACGCGTTGTACTTCTTGATGCGTTGTTTGATGCTTTCTGAACTTTAGATTCTTGATATGAACCGCTTGTTGGAAATACAA
Organism: Pegoplata infirma; assembly: GCA_963921195.1. Lineage (NCBI taxonomy): Eukaryota > Metazoa > Arthropoda > Insecta > Diptera > Anthomyiidae > Pegoplata > Pegoplata infirma. The sequence continues at coordinate 48,748 of CAWUER010000713.1, read as the reverse complement.
TTGGGATAAACTTTAGCTTCCCCGCAACACATAGTAAGAATTTTCAGCCCTTTAGCCATTTATATTTAATATCTAAAAAAAATTTTGTTGTGCATAAGAATATATTTCTTAATTCAGTTCTATATGTTAAAGTCGTTGTTTCTACTCACCTTAATACACAATTTTGTCCCATCCAAAATTTATCAATTGCTTGCAAAACATTATTTTATTAATTATATAATTTATTCGTCTGGTTGCAAAATGTTTTCTTTTATTTTAAAATATATTTTAATTCCTTTCTGATTTTTTCTATTTTGATTTTTGATATGACATTTTTTTTTTACTACTATGAAAATTTAAGATTACACATTTTATGCCTAATATTCGATTTCAAACACAAAATGTGTAATAATAAAAGTAAAATTTTTATAAATTTACAAATTACTATACAAAATGTGTAATTTTCAGTATTTTGTGTTTAAATCTATTTTTCAAACATTTCATGCGTAAATTTAGGCGTTGTGTGTTATTTTAAACAAAAATTTACTAACATTATTGTAGTGATTTTACATTCATTTTTTAGAGTGTAGTTTCTTTGGCAATTTTTTTGTATGTCCATGTTTGGTTTTGTTGAAAATATTTAATTATTTTTGAACGCACTTTTCTTTCATCGTCCATTGTGTAAAAAATTGCAAATTAAAACTCATGATGTAAATTAATTTATTAACTGACATATTTTTAAAATGTAAACTGCCGAAAAAAAAAAATTTGGAAGCTTTACACCAAAGTTGTAGGCAAAAATGTGTGTTAACATTTTTATGATCTCACTCCTTATTATACTAAAAGATGAAGCGATTCTCTCATTTTAAAGGGATGCCACCTTTATAACAAAAAGATTTTTCGCGAATTGCAAAAAAACTTACATATATATATTTTTTTTTTGCATAAATTAATAACTCACATTAGTCTTTTTACATAAATCAGACCAGGTCTTGAAATAATTTACGGAGTTGCCAAAAAAATCGCAAAATTAATAAATTATGGTACAAATCGCGATTTTTTCCACTTAAACGAAAACAATTTAATCCAAATTCGTACTTAATATATTGCTATGGGCATGCGCGGGTACAAGGGGGGGGGGGGGGGGGGGATAGGGGAAATTTCCCCCCCCAGACCAAATTCCAAAAAGAAGAAAAAAAAGGAAAAAAAGGAAAAAAAGAAAAAAAAAAGGAAAAAAAGAAAAAAAGAAGAAAAAAAAAAGACAAAAAAGAAAAGGAAAGAAAAAGAAAGAAAAAGAAGAAAAAAAGAAAGAAGGAAATTTTCTAAAAACATTTCGAAGTCCAAAAATTTTTCATAGAAAAAAATCTGAAAATTTTAAAAGGGAAAATTTTTTAAGGAAAAAGTGAATAAATCTGAAAATTTTCTGTGAAAAATATCTGTCAATCTTATTATGAATTTTTGCATAAACAAATTACTTAGAATATGCTTTTTTTGTTTAGAAAAATGTTACAGGATCTTAATTTGGTTTATATAAAAAGTGTTTGTCTTCTACATAGCAAATGATAGTCGAACTTACATTTGTAAAACTATTTTAAAATTTTTTTTTCTAAAGAATAAACTTTTTCTAAAGAAAAAATTTTCAGAATCAGAGACTTTTTCATTTAAAAAAGGTCTCAAAACTTATTTATAGAAAAAAGGTCGCAGAAGAATTTTTCTATGGGAAAAAAGTCTCAGATTCCGAGTCTTTTTTAAGAAGAAAAAGGTCTCAAAGACTGACACTTTTTATTGTTGAAAAATAGTCTCAGAAGTTGAAACTAACTGAATTGGTAGAAGGTCGCAGAATCTGAAACTTTTTCAACGGGAAAAAGGTCTTAGAATCTAAGACTTTTTTTATAGGAATAAAGTCTCAGAATCTCAGAAAAATGTCTCAGAATCTTAGACTTTTTCTATAGGAAACAGGTCTCAGAATCTATGACCTTTCTATAGGAAAAAGGTCTTAAAGTCTGAGACGTTTTGTATAGGAAAAACATTTCCGAATCTAGGACTTCTTCTATAGGAAAAGTGTCTTAGAATCGGAAAAAAATTCAGAATCATAAAAAGGTCTCAGAATCTGTCACTTCTTCCTTTGAGAAAAAGTGCCAGAATTTTAAACTTTTTCTATATAAGAAAAAGCACTCAGAATCTGAGACTTTTTCTTTAGGAAAAATTTGTGAGAATCTGAGCCTTATTCTTTAGGAATAAGATCTCAGAATTTGAAACTTTTTCTTTAGGAAAAAGGTCTGAGAATCTGAGACTTTTTCTATTGGAAAAAGGTCAAAGAATCTAAGACTTTTTCTATAGAAAAAAGGTCTCAGAATCTAAAATTTTTTCAGTACGAAACAAATCTAATAATCAGAGACCTCTCTATAGGAAAAATGTCTCAGTAATGCTTTATAATATGAGACTTTTTCTCTAGTAAAATGTCTCAGAATATGAGACTTTTTCTGTGGAAAAAAATTCTTAGAATCTGAAAATTTTCCTTTACGAAAAAAGTCTCAGATTCTGAGACATTTTTCGTTAAGAAGAAGTCTTATATTCTTAGACATGTTCCCTATAAAAAAAAAAATCACGAAAAATGTCTCAAAATCTGATATTTTCTATGTAGGTAGAATTTCTTCTATTAAATTCTCAGATTTAGACTCTTCTTATGTATACGAAAAATATACAACTTTCTTTTAAATTTCTTTTAAAAATCCGAAAATTTTTCTATACGAAAATAGTTTCAGATTCTAAGACATTTAGTCTTATATTCTGAGACATTTTCCCTATAAAAAATAATTTTTTCACGAAAAATGTCTCAACATCTGATGTTTTCTATGTAGGGAGAATTTCTTCTATTAAAAAATTCTCTTCTTATGTATACGAAAAATATACAATTTTCTTTTAAAACAAATTAAAAAAAAATGATCTAAACGAAATACGATCATGAAAAACAAACCTTATTCGGCAAAAACTAATAAATTTGATGATTTTATAGCTTTTCTATCACTTTTTTTTTGTAAAAAAACGGATCCTTTTTTTTTGCTCATCAACAAAGGAGAATTTATGATTTTTTTCGAAGTAAAAAAAAAATTTCCCCCCCCCCCCAGACACAAAAGCTGTACCCGCCACTGGCTATGGGTCTAATCCACATTTCCCGAATCAAAAAAATTTAAATTTGTGCAAGCAGATTTTTTTTTAAATAAAAAACCACAAAAAAATAGCCAAAACTTTGATGAAGATTTGCAAGAAAACTGTTCCATTGATTCAAAAACAGACTTCACCATTGAAATCAGCATGCCTTAAATATATAGAAATGATGGTCGGACCTCTTGTCGCAAATTTGATGTTACGTAGTGTAGTTAACGATTTATCAAAAACATTAATTTTGAAAGTGGTGTTAGTCCACAATTTTTTTATAATGCATAAAATAACCTTTTTATCGCTGATATTTTTATATTATTGTGAGTTAAAATTATTGAAAAGTTGAATTTATTTGTTATTAATGTATTGTTTTTTAATTTTAAATAGACGAAACCCTTGATAAAGTCAACAAAACATTGACGAAACGTTGGGTAAAAATGAAATAAAAGAATTTTATTTACATTAAAAACATTAGGCCTGATTAGCTTGAGGTAAAACCAAAACAAATTATATATCCATAGTGTTTTTAGCTCTTAAAAAGTGCTGTTGTTTAATCCTAAACCAATTTTGTTACAGAATTGTGAGATAATCTGAACAGAGACATAAAGGTTATTTTATGCATTACAAAAAAAATGTGGACTAACACCACTTTCAAAATTAATGTTTTTGATAAATCGTTAACTAGTAAAATTTTGTTTAGCTCATCTCAGAATTCTGTAACAAATTTTGTTTAGGATTAAATTATGGAGCTAATTATGAATAAAAATCATCAATGTTATACTCTATTAGCGATAATTAGGTTATTTTTAACACTAGAAAAAAATTTTGTGTGGACTAGCCTCACTTTCAAAATTAACATTTTTGATAAATCGTTTACTAGTAAAATTTTGTTTAGCTCAACACAATTTGTTTAGGATTAAGCAATAGGGATATTTTAGAGTTAATAACGCTACGGATATTCTTTATCAGAGATAAAAAGGTTATTTTATGCATTACAAAAAAAAATGTGGACTAACACCACTTTCAAAATTAATGTTTTTGATAAATCGTTAACTAGTAAATTTTGTTTAGCGCATCTCAGAATTCTGTAACAAATTTAGTTTAGGATTAAATTATGGAGTTATTTAAGAATAAAAATCGTCAATGTTTTACTCCATCAGCGATTATAAGGTTATTTTTAACATTACAAAAAAAGTGGACTAGCCTCACTTTCAAAATTAACATTTTTGATAAATCGTTAATTAGTAAAATTTTGTTCAGATTTTCTCACAATTCTGTAACAAAATTATTTTATGATTATGAAATAGGGCTAGTTAAGTGTTACAAACACTACGAATATTCTTAATCAGCGATAAAAAGGTTATTTTATGTATTACAAAAAAATTGTGGACTAACCCCACTTTCAAAATAAATGTTTTTGATAAATCGTTAACTAGTAAATTTTGTGATGCTCATCTTAGATCTCTGGAACAAAGTTAATCAAGGATTAAATTATAGAGTTATATAAGAGTAAAAATCGCCAAGGTCTTACTCTTTCGCCGATTTTTAGGTTATTTTTAACACTACAAAAATATTGTGGACTAGCCTCACTTTCAAAATTAACGTTTTTAATAAATCGTTTTCTAGTAAAATTTTGTTCAGCTCATCTCACAATTCTGTAACAAAAATAGTTTAGGATTAAACAATAGGGCCATTAAAGAGTTAAAAACACAACGGATATTCTTTCTAAGCGATCAAATGGTTATTTTATGCATTAGAAAAAAATTGTGGACTAACACCACTTTCAAAATTAATGATTTTGACAAATCATTAACTAGTAATGCTCGTCCCGGAATTCTGTTTAAATAAGGAATCAACTATAGAGTTATTTAAAAGTAAAAATCACCATTGGTTAACTCTATCAGCATTTATTACGTCATTTTAATCACTTCCAAGAAATTGTGGACTAACCCCACTTTCAAAATTAATGTTTTTGATAAATCGTTAACTAGTAAAATTTTGTTAAGCTCATCTGAAAGTTCTGTAACAAATTAGTTAGGGATTAAACTATAGAGTTATTTTAGAGTAAAAATCACAACAGTTTTACTCTATCGGCAATTATTTGGTTATTTTTAACACCACAAAAAAATTTTTTGGACTAACCTCACTTTCAAAATTAACGTTTTTGACAAATCGATTACTAGTGAATTTTTTCTCTCAACTCTATCTTTTGTTACAAAAATTGTTAAATGTTAAAATATAAAGTATTTGAAGAGTTAAAGACTCTACAATTATATGCTGTTGGCTATTAATAAGTTGTTTTAGTAATTTAAAAAAATTATGGACTAACCCCACTTTTAAAATTAATGGTTTTGATAAATCTTTTACTACCAAATTCTTTCTCAGATAATTATTTCATACAAATCGAGATGCTTTGTCTCAAAATATATAGTTTGTGATTTTTTTTTTAAATAAGTCCATTCTTTATAGTGAGAAATGGCTGGTTTTGATACATCCTAACAAAATAATACTCAATAAGTAAATTTAGGTACCTGAGATAACATCTTCATTAAAATTTAATCAATAGAAAGTACCCAGATTTTTAAAGACTAAAAAACGCAAACCCTTCAATATCTCGTTTTGAAACCATGTGGACTTACCTCACTTTCATAATAATCGGTTCAAATATAGCCTAAGAGATCCAATTACATTTAAAAAATTTCCAATTTTATTTCGAAAATTTCAAATTATATTTTAGAAACTTCCATTTATATTTCAGATATTACCATTTGTAACCAAAAAAATTTTAATTACGTTGCAAAAAAGTCATTACCACTTCCTAGTGGAGTGCTTTAAAACTATAACAAATGTAATGAAATACAACAAAAATAACAAAAAACACAAGACAAAAACACACAAACATTCTTTTCTACTCCAGAATTCATAGTTATTCAGTTCTTAACTCATTACCTTCCGCGACACTCCCATACAAATGTAAGTAGATATTCAGTAGATACACTCAAAATAATTCTGCAGTAAAAATATTAGTAAGTGATTTGGTACCAAAATCTACTAATAAGTTACTAATTACCAGTAGTACGGTAGTTTTTTAGTATCTTCAAAGTACTAAAATTAGTAATTTTTACTGGTTTTGAATAATATTAGTAAAAAATTTTAGTATTGATTACCAACGCCTGCACTAGATCATTTTGGACTAAAAAATTAGTTCATTAGTAAAATTTTTAGTATTGAATACCCACGTTTTTTTGGGTGTAAGAAGTACTCCGGGAAGTAGTTTGAAAACTCGGAGTACTTCTTATCTACGGAATATCTACTTACATTTGTATGGGAGTGTCGCGGAAGGTAATGAGTTAAGATCTGAATATCAACTTTTTATGGAGTGGAAAATAATGCCTTTGCGTTTTTTCCTTGTGTTTTTTGTTGTATTTCATTAAATTTGTTATAGTTTTATAATAGAAGTATTCCGCACATTTTTTGCTGGGTATAATTGGAGATTTTAAAATATGATTGGACATTTTTTGTAATATAATTTGAATTTTCTAAAACTAAAGTGGAAATGGTGTACCCATTTTTTTTATTTAAAATGTTAGGTGTTATGATTGAAGCACTCTTTGCAGCGCTGATTAATGCGCAATAATGATGCAGTGAAATCATGTGTCTTTGCCTAAAACTCATGGGTTTTTATTCAAAAAGTGTTAAATATATTCGAAAGGAAAGCATGTATGAAATTTTATCAAAATATAAAAATCGGAACAGGGGGAAAAAAGTTTCCCCTTGAAGAACTGAACCAACCTCTTAAAAATGCTAAATTTTTTTACGTTTTTTTGTATTGTTGTGAACCAAATGAGACCTTTTTGTGTTCGTAGAAGTTTAGAGTCCTGCGCTTGGACCCAGGGGATTGAAAAATGTCGCTCTTTTGCCCCGCCCCTTTTTTAAGGGCGTGGATAAAAAAATAATTTAAATAATTATAAAACTATATTTAAAAAAAAAATACTCGAGCTCGAGGTCTAAATATATTTAACAAAAAGGTCGAACAAAAATTAACATCTCGTATAATATAACGGAGAGCACGCCGTAAAAGAACATCAAAATGGTTTACAACAACTACAGAAACAACAACATCAAAAGCAGCATAAATAAGTACAAAACATAAATATATTTAACAAAAAGGTCGAACAAAAATTAACTCTTGTATAATTATAAAATTATAATACTTTAGTGCACAGAGCAGACAAAAAAGAACTTGTAAACAAATACCGTGAGGGCCAAGGAGTCCCTTGCCCTTCTTTGCCCCCCCCCCCTAAAACAACACCCCTTTCAAAAAATTTTTTTTAATTTTTTTACATATTGTACGGTATTATAGAAAAACACTATGATGATTTAGTATTATTTAGATTACACTGTGTCACAAATTTTCAACAAAGTCGTGACCAAATGAATCTGACACCTAATCTTTATGTAAATCCGAACGCTGAATCCGAATATGAAGTCAGAACGGTCAAAAGTAGAACAGTTTTCGAGATATTTACGAGAAAACCGCGAAAATTACCGTTATTTGCACTTTTCAACTTATTTTTTTAAAACCAAACAATAAAATTTTTTAAAATTTTATCACTTAGAACGTTAGCTTATTTCAATAAGAACATTTTGTGCCCAAAAGGATCCAGATCGGTGCAAAAATGACAAAGTTACAGTAGATTAATTGAATTATCCCACTTTTCGATTTTTTTAAAAAAACACAAGTAAATATACATAGCTAAATGTTAGTAATGAAAAGTGGGTTAGTTCACTAAATCTTCTGTAGCTTTGTCATTTTTGCACCAATCTGGGTCTTGTTGGGCGCAAAATGTTCGTATTGAAATAAAATAATGTCCTATGTAATAAAACATTACAATTTTTAATTGTTTGGTTAAAAAAAAATAATTTGAAAAGAGCAAAATTGCAAAAAATCATCAAATTTTTCATGAAGTTTGAACTTTTGTCGACTGTAACTCTGTCATTTCTTTACTAATCTTCATAAGCGACCCATGGTTATTTTAGTAATTTTATTATCTTTCATTAAAAAAAAAGAAATACATAAATCGACGAATAGTTTTGAAGATATTTGCATTTAAGTGACATCATCTTTTTTAAAAACACAAATAACGCTTATTTTCAAATATCTCGAAAACTGTTCTACTTTTGACCATTCTGACTTCATATTCGGATTCAGTGGACAATTGTTCATAAAGTTTAGGTGTCAGATACATTTGGTCAAAAAACTGTCACGTAGTGTTATTAATTAGTCTCTTTATTTGTATCAACTTATCTTGTTACAAGATTAAACCGGAAGTGAAGAAGATAAAAGGTAGAGGTAGGATTACAATTTTGTGAAATGTCGAAATAAAGAAAACATATGATTTATAGTTTTAATAATTGAGAATGCAAATCTGCATACATATGGGTCACTACACAAATATTTCAATAGGTATAATAGATTCGGGACAGCCGAATTTAACACTCTCACTTGTTTTTATTTTCATATGTGGGAAAAGGACTAACATTGTGGATTGACCTCTTGGTTTCCCCATTGCTGGTCCTTACGTCCACCAGTCTACATAACCCATCCGAACACAGTATAGTTCGGATGACCCTCCCCCGCCTCCAGCTCCAGGGAGGAATGATATCTTCCTTAAAATCACCAGTGTTTCTGGTTTAATAATTCTACATTGTTTATTCAAATATCATTTTTGCAATTCAGACAAAAACTTTGTGAACTAACGCTCGCAAAATTGTTTTCTCCTGAATTGCACAGCCTTCCAATGCTCGTGCATCCCTTCACTCAAAAAAATAAATCTGTAATGTTAGCAAAAAAAGCTTGTAAATCTACAAGAAAATTTGCTGATTTTGAACCCACAATTTTTTTTCTAAAGTTAGCAAAAATGTTTTGCCAATAATTAGTTAACTAAATTTTTATTTTTTTAACTTAGTTTATACACATCTGAGGACCCCATTGGGTTCGGACCCCATAGGTCCAGACCCCGATGGGCCTAGACCTAGTTGGGTTCCTTAAAAATCGTCATAATTTTTGATCCGAAAATTGTGTCCGTTTCGCTCTACCTTGCTTAGTTTTTAAGATACGTGATTATAGGGGACTACTGGGGTCTTGAGAATTAAAAAACTCTATAACTTAAAAAATATTACTCGGAGAGCTTTTGACTGTTTTGCGGTCTTGTTCTATATGTTGAGAGCTACAAAAATGGTTTGGGACTTTTTGTTGTGTCGGCAATATTTACCGAGATATGAGCATTTTAAAATTTTCGGGAATCCTAACTTTTTTGGATCCAAAGTTAGGGCCCATTAGGGTCCAAACATGTGAAGAGGACCGGCGATACTATGGAGATTCTAAGAACCAAAAATGGCCTCCATTTTGCTCTATCTGGCTTAGTTTCCGAGATAGCGCCATTTTAAGTTTTCTGAAAATAAAAAAAAATTTACCATTTATTTTGCTAATATTAGCAAAAAATCTTGAAAAAATGTTGTCAACTCAATTTCAAATATAGCAAAAGAAATTAGTTCAAAGCTTGTTTAAAATTGCTAATGTGCTAAATGAAGTTTACAAGAATTTTTTGCTGACATGCTAATCTCAACTAAAAATTTGCTAAAAGTTAGCTAACTAGCATTAGCAAAAAAAAATTAGTAAATCTACTAACGTATTTTTTTGAGTGTTGATAAGATTTGTTACCCACCGAGACAAAATTTGACTTAATGGATTTGTCAAAAATATTCCTATCAATATTATACATGTATTTTCCCTACAACTTTCCTCATTGATACCTTGGATAATATAGTTTGTATTACCAACGCGCCCAAATGAGTTTGTAATTTGAAATTTTTTACCTTACATAAAAAATAGATTCACTTTTGTGTTTTCGAAGGATTTCCATTTTCTGATTTGCCTTCTGAGCACAGTGCGCTCTATATCCCGAAAGATCACCAATTTATGGCCTACCCTCAAGAGATTTACCAATTTATGGCCTGCTCATGAAAGATTTTCCAATTTATGGCATGCCAAAGGTTGTATTTTTGAAGTCTTCACCAAGTTTTTTGGTCTGTCTGCAGAACATGCATCGCTCCATTCCCCGGAAGAATTACCAATTAATGGCCTGCCCCAAGAGATTTACCAATTTATGGCCTGCTCCCGAAAGATTTACCAATTTATGGCCTGCCCCAAGGATTGCATTTTTGAAGTATTTACCAAGTTTTTGGTCTGCCTCCTGAGCATGCATCGCTCCATATCCCGGAAGAATTACCAATTTATGGCCTGTCCCCAAGAGATTTACCAATTTATGGCCTGCTCCCGAAAGATTACCAATTTATGGCCTGCCCCAATGATTGCGTTTGTTACTTCCCGAAAGATTTACCAGATTTTCACTTGGTTTAGTAAACTGGCCTGCTTTCAAGGATGGCTCTGTAAAGTGGAGAAAGCTCAAACGGCTTTCAATTTCGAAAGCTCATCTGAATTCTTCAATTGCTGTTCCAACTGGACTTTTTCATTCAGTTTCCTTTAATGAATGAAATACAGGAAAGCCGAAAGCATTTCCTCTGACCCAATCTTCACCGAGCCTAACGCTTGGTATTGGTACGTAACCTCTGGTCTACCCACACCACCCTAAGCTTATTTACTCACAATCAGAGAATTGTAGTTTATAATTAGGTCATTTCCAAATGCGACATTTAAAAAGACCTACAGCCAAACAATAATAACTAACATTTAGGTGTCTTTCCCAAGTTAGAAAAATCTAATATAATCAAGGATGGGTACCAATTCGATAAAAGTATTGGTATTGGTTTTTAAAATTATATTAGTATTGGTATAGGTATTGGTTTTCATTTTTTGTTGAATTGGTATAGGTTTCGGTATTGGTTTTGAATTATTTAGGTATTGGTATTGGTTTTAGCCTCCAATCGGTATCGGTTTTTAATAAGTATTGGTATTTATCTTATATCGGTTGTTGTATTTGCATGCAAAAGGTTTTGTCGTTAATATTAATTAATTTTTTTTTGTCCGCCCCACAGTGCACACTGGGGCGAGATGGTAGGTTTTTTGGCCAAAAGTCTCTACAGGTCGTAAATGTTAACCGATTTTTTTGAAATTCAGAATATAAGCCTATATAATCACGATCACACGACCAATTATTTTTATTTATTCTTTCTATTTATTTACAACTCATTTTTAATAATTTCAACCTAACCGAGAACTAGTAACAATGACCGTCGTCTCGTTGTAGCGAAAAAAACCAAGGGTTCTAGTGAGAATCGAACCCACGACCTCCACCTTCAAAGACTAGCACGCTACCAACTAACCTACGGGGGGCCCTATATAAGGGTAATAAATAAGCCTATATTAAGGTAATAAATAAGTACCTTGAAAGTTTTTGAAATCGGACCTACAATGAAACTATTTCAGGGTGGACACTTCATTTTTAATAAAATTTACAGATGTTATAGATGAAACAAATGAAGAGAAACTTGTCTTTTGTTTATGTATTTGAATTAGAGATGGTCTGTGATCCCGTAAATTGCGTGACTCAAAAAACCACGTGATTCATGCGTGAGCGATTTTTATTTAAATCACGTGATTATAGAGTGATTTTCATTTAAAATAAGTACTATATTAGGGTAATAAATAAGTGACTTGAAACTTTTTGAAATCGGATCTACAAGGAAACTATTTCAGGGTGGACACTTAATTTTTAACAAATTTACAGATGTTATAGATGAATCAAATGAAGAGACACTTGCCTTTTGTTTAAGTATTTGAGTTGGAGATGGTCTCTGGTCCCGTGATTCACGCGTGAGCGTGAGTGATTTTCATTTAAATGATTTGGTTATTGAGTGATTTTCATTTAAGTCAAGTGACTACACTCAAAAAAATAAACTGGTAAAACGCCTGGTAAAATGCCTTGTAATCCCGTTCTACCAATATTTAACAATTTTCCTTGTTTTTTAACAAAAAATCTTGTACTTTGCTCAAACGAGAACTACAGTTTTATTGGTAATTTTACAAGTTTATTTTCGTAATTGTATTCTACCATTTTGAAAGGTTATTTTACAAAAAAAAACTGTAATTTTACAACAAAGTTTTTATTACGAGGATTCTAGTTTAATTACAAAAAAATCTGTTATTTTACAAAAATTATGTTATACCAGGTTTTATGTCGTTTAACAAAAAAAAAATATTTTTTTGTATTTTTTTTTTTTTACTGAAAAATATTTAAAAAAAAGGTTGACAAAATTTTGAAAAATTTATTACGAGGGTTCTAGTTAATTTACAAAAAAAAACAGTTATTTTACAAAAATGATTTTATTACGAGGATTTATGAAGTTTAACAAAAAAAAATTGTAAATTTACCATTTTGGTTTGTAAATTTACCACTTTTTTTTAACATATTTACCATTTTTATACCCTCCAACCACAGTATGGGGGTATACTCACGTTGTCATTCCGTGTGTAACGCATCGAAATATCGGTCTAGGACCCCATAAAGTATTTACATTAGGGCGGGTCGATTTGTATGGATCGAAAAAAACTGAAAAATCGTATAGCAAAAACAAAATCTACAAGAAATTCTAAGAAACTTTCCCAAAGAAACCATTGGTCTAAAATCAAACCCTATACCGCGCCTAACGACATGAAAATCTGTCCGTCCGTCTGTCTTTCTGACTGTGTGAAACACGCTAACTTTCTAATGTTAGCGGAAGAATGAAAAATATATACGGCAAGCTGCTGAAGCCCTGCGTATATATCTGTTATACTTCCGGTCATATTAATACTAAATTTCAGTGAAATCTGTTAAGTGGGTCATAAGTTATTAGCAAAATAGGGAATTTAAGATGGGTTTTAACCCGAACTCCCGTGTTGAAAAAACGATAAACACGCTTTGAAAAGGAATGGTAAGCAAAAAAAAATATTTTAGAAACTATTTTTGTCACAAAAAAAATATTACACTCAAAAAAAAAATTACACTCAAAAAATTTACACTCGAAATTTTTTTTTTTAATTTTTGTAAATAAAAAATTTTACTCAAAAAAAATCAAATACTGATGTAAAAAAAAAAAAATATTCAGTAATCAAAAATTTTTATCGAACACAGCTTTTTTCCTCTCCGGTATGCAACTCTCCAATTTCATCCCACAAAAGTATCTGTGTTTTTTTTTTTTTTGTTTGACGAAATATCAATATGATCCTCAATTATATACATTTATTTACTAAGAAAAATCCGCTGCACCATCTTCCCTTTGTAATTAACATACAAAGGATTTGGAGAGAATCGAACCCACAGCCCCTGCTCTTACTTTCAGAGTATCACGCTACATGTTAATATACTGCAGCTCAATGTAAAATGAATAATGGAGTAAAATTTTCATGGATTTACAATAAAAGCAGCGATTTATTGTTAAAATTTCTTATTATGATATTTCGTCTGTGGCGTTTTCATTACAAATTAGGGTTTCTAAATTCCCGGACATTTTCAATTCCCGGGAAGACGTTTAAAAAAATCTAATTCCCGGGAATTTTTTAATTAAAGCATATTTTATCATATAAAAAATATTATATTACAAATTCTGGTCGTATTTTCCAATTTAAACCCATTTTAGATGTCTTCTTTTGTAAAACAGTTTTATTAACATCAAAAACATACGTAGAAAGTTCACTTAACACAGTTGTAATATTTGCATTGACGTATTTCCACTTCATACAAAATTTGTCACAATTCAGAAAATATGTATAACTTATCCGATTTAGAAATTTTACAACAAAGTTTTTGGAAATTTTTTCTAATTTTGACTACGCCAATCGTAAAAAGCAGCAGGATTATATTTTAAAGATATGTATATTAAATTTAACTTTCGAATTATTAAAATTAATCGGTTTAAGACATCCGTGCCAAAATGAGAACGAATACACTGTGGATATCAGACTTTTACTTCATATATAAAATTTTTAGGTTAAAAGCCGGTGTGTTACATACATATTCTTAAAAATATTGATATTTTTTTGTTAAAGCACTATAAAGATTGATGATCTGAATATGAAACACTAAATTTCGAAAAGAAGAAATCATTGGAATTATAGATTAAAACTTTTGGCAATTTGCAACCAACCTTCGAAGTGAAATTTAGTTCTTTCGGTATTTTGTCACGCAATTGATTAAAGAAAAAAAAATATTATAAGGCTCAAAAAATTTGCAAGCTGAAGCATATCCTTACAAATTTTCTTTAAAAAAATTAAATTTGTTTAAAGTTTTGCTGTTATTTTTAATAAATCATTTAAAATTATGTTAAAATGTGTAAATTAAATATATTTTCTTAAAAAAACTTAGCGACGAATTCCCGATATTTCCCGAAGAAAAAATCCCGGGATTTAAAAAAAAAACAATTTTGCCGCTGGATATGTTCTTGCAGCATATATGAAACTATATTTTTTTTACATCTGAGGTGTAGGGTATGTTCGGCAACTTTGTACAAAATATAATGGCAAATATTTTTGTGAAACATATTAACCCTCTAACTCCCTCTCAAAACGGTATTTTTTGGCTCTATTCTAACAAATCGCAAAAAACACCCCGAAAGAGGTGGAGGGTGGGGATGAAATGTTCTACAAAAATGTTGCCAATAAAATTTTACTATATACCTCTGAGCACACCAAAGCCTAAAAATTAACACAAACACCAAAAAAGAGTATAGTTCTTTGTTTTGCTTATGAAAAAAGGACGGACGGACAAATCTTCATGTCGTTAGGCGCGGTATAGGGTTTGATTTTAGAAACATGGTTTCTTTGGGAAATGTTCTTAGAATTTCATGTAGATAATGTTTTTGGTATACGATTTTTGACAAAAAAAATCGACCCGCCCTAATATACATATATTATTGATCAGTGATCGATTCTAAGACATTCTAGCGATGTCCGTCCGTCCGTCTGTCCGTCTGTAGAAGACACGATTCAGTCCAAACTAAACGAGCTAGACTTCCGAAGTTTGGCACGAATATGTCTTATATTCCTAGGCAGGTTAAGTTCGGAAATGGGCAAAATCGGACCAAGGGGAAAAAAGTTCCCCCTTGGAGAACTAAACCAACCCAAGAAAAAACGCATTTTCTGTAGGGTTTTTTGTACTTTTGCTGAGCAAATGCAACATTCTTATCTCAGAATAAGATAAAAATCGCAGGGGAAAGTTGCCCCCTAACGTCTCCCGCAACCCCCCCCCCCCCCCAAAAAAAAAGACGCCCCTGGATTTTTTTCATATAGAGTTTTTTTACATTTTGGAGGGTATAAAAGATTCGGCACAGCCGAATGTAACACTCTCACTTGTTTCTAAGTAGTAAGTTTACCATTTTTTTTTTTTTTTATTTTTCCGGTTTTAAAACAATATTTTTACCAATAAAATTGGTTATTTTACCAATTTTTGACGCATTCAAATTTACAAGGAAATCCTCGTAATTTAACGAGAATTTTACCTACCTCCTATTTTACGAGAATAGCCTCGTAAAATCACGAGATTTTTTTGGTAACTTTACAAGGTTTTTTTTTTTTGAGTGTATATTAAGGTAATAAATAAGTGCCTTGAAGCTTTTTGGATTCAGACCTACAAGGAAACTTTTTCAAGGGTGGACACTTAATTTTAAATAAAATTTACAGATGTTATAGATTAAACAAATGAAAATACATTTGTCTCTTGTTTATGTATTTGAATTGGAGATGGTCGCTGGTCCCGTTATTTGCGTGACTCAAAAAAGTGATTTTCATTTAAATCACGTGATTGTGAGTTGAAAAATTCTGAGTGAGTGTCTACACGCAAAAAAATATTTTGCTAAGCGCTTGGGAGGAATCACGTTAAACAATATTTTTTCGTATATTATGCAAAAACTTATAACATTTTACCATGCGTTTGCTTGTTTTATCTTAAAGTTAGTAAAATTATGCAAACTCATGGGAAATTTATTGATACGTTTGCAAAGTTAGGTATAATTATGCAAGTGCTTGGTAAAATATTAGCGGTATTCGCTCTTGGTAGCAAACTACCCTTGCAGACCTTTCAAAGCTTGCATATCTTGTATAAATACAAGTGTATGCAAGACCACAACAACAAAATACATGAAATAAAAATATACAAGACTTTTATTTATATGCAAGACAAAAACCCATAGCATATTCTGGCCTTTCAAACCTTTCAAGCGTACAATACTTAACATCTTTTAGTTTTTCCGGAAAACAATAAGAAAAATTAACAAACTTTCATATTTTGTGTAAAAAAAAAATAACAATAGATTTTAGAACGAATTATAACAAAAAATAACCAAAAATTAGAACAACACAAATGAAAAAATTAAACTATTTTATCTTCTTCTTGATCGCAGCACTGATGCCAACTATTCTTCAAACAGAAAGCCGCTAAATCCTACTAAAAAATCGCTAGAAAGGCGATTTTCGATAGAAAATAGCTATTTTGACAACAGCAGAATTTAATAACAACAGCTGTTTGAAAACTCACAATGAAAACGAAAAAAGACGCTCACGCTTTGAAGCATAAAATCATAGCATTTATACTAACCTTGCAAAAATGCTATCAAGAGCGAATACCGCTATTATTAGTTCTCGCATAATATACGCAAAAATCTTGTTTAATGTGATTCCTCCCAAGGGCTTGGTAAATTTTTTTTTTGCGTGTAGAGAGTGAGTCGAATTTTTGCGTGAGGGATGTGTTTTTTTTTTTTTGAAAAAACCCCTTTTAAAAAAAAAATATTTTTTAGCAGTATTTGCATTCAGAATTAATGGCCTAATTTTGTAAAACGCAACGCGCCGCGTTGTCAAAATTTCAATACAATTTGTTGTTGTAACAAAAACAAATTACACAGAAATTTTGACAACGCGGCGCGTTGCGTTTTACAAAATTAGGGGGTAAGACAAACTTTAAACTAAATAGTACATGCTTAACCCATTTTGGACAAAGATTCATTTTTTTTTTTTTTTTTTGAAAAAGGTACCTATTTAATAAAATTAGCACCGGCTGATCTCAAAACTCTTGTAAAAAAATTTTAATGTTCCGTTATTCCAGAAAAGCCTGTATTTCAACTTTTTATGCTATTTTAATATTTGGATTTATTTCCTATTTTATTAATTTACAAGCTGGCCCGGTCCGCGTTGCTGGCCCAAATATAAGATCAGTGTTATATTTCGTCTCGCTTCAAATATATAGTCCTGCAAAAAATGTAATGAATTTCTTGGCTTAGAAAAATTTGTGGGCGTGGTATTAAAAAAAAGATTAGTCAGATAATCATATTCAAATTATATTTTAGAAACTAAAAAAATACCATGTCTTCGACTTTGCGAATCCTTCGTTGTTATCGTGAGCTCTTGTTGAGTTCAAAAACAATTTTTTTCCCCAAATTTTTCCATTTTTCCGGGACAATTTTAATAAAGTTTTCCCGAATTTTCCATTTTTAGGGGCACTTTTCTCTATTTCTTTTCAATTTTCTTAAATAGCTAATTAGAACTATAATTAACATAAAAAATCGGTCCGGTCATTAATAGTCGACCATAGATGGGAATTTTTCATTACCATTGAAATTTAATTACCATTGGTTGATATCAGTGGTAATGAAAAAATTTTCATTACCATTTAATGGTAATTAAATTTTTTTAATTGAAAAAATAATTACTAATGGTAATGAAATGTATCAATTGTTGAAAAACACCAATTATAATTGGTTTCAAAACCATTGGTTTGCACATTTTTGTTTTTTTGAAAAGTTAAAAATTTAAACATCAAAGTATGTTTTTACAAAAAAATATGAAAATGTTAATGACAAAAAACAAAACGCAAATAAAAATTTCAAATATTGTGTTATACAAAGGCAATCAACGTGTGTTTGGTTTATAAAATGTGAAAAACTAAAACACCATATAACAAAAAACAACAGATATTTTCAAATATAAAAGATTTTGACAATATTGTGACGACTTTTACTAATGGTAATTATTTTTTTAAGTGATGCCAACCCAATGGTAATTTTTTTTTTTTTTAATTTTCATTAGTAATTAAATTGATAAGTAATTTAATTGGTACAATTGATACAACCAATGGTAATGAAAAAAATTTAATTACCATTGGCATCAATTAAATGGTAATTAAATCATCAATTAATTGGTCCCTTTAATTAATTAGTCTCATCTATGTAGTCGACATATGAACTTTTTCATACAAATTTTGACATAAGGCTCTGTTAAATCGGCAGTTAGCAGCTAACTTTTCATTAAGTAATCCGCCCTAAGAAATATATTTCTTAATATAGCGAATTAGAGTAAAAATTAATTTTAGATGCATTGAAAAAAGTGGGCGCGGACAGTTTTTTTTTTTTTCAAAACAATTATATGGACTAATACGAACACTTAAAACTAAAAATTAGCCAAATCGGTCCAGGCGTACTCAAGTGTTGCAAGTTTTAAGGATATTGAAAAATGTGGGCTTTGAAGTGGGGGAGGACAATAATTATTTCCGTAAAAGCCTTAATTGGACTATAATGATCATTAAGGAAACAATTTACCAAATCAGGGTAGTCGTTTTCCGATTTTAAATGTATTGAAAAAAGTTGCAGCGGACAATTTTTCTTTCCATAAAAGCCTTAGTTGTACTATCACGAACATCAACAAATACTACTATCTTGCCGTTCTTCTCTTATAGATATATCGAAATAAAAGCAGGCGTGAAAAATTTGTATTTCCGTTTAAACCTATGACAAACATTTAAAAAAAAAGTAGTCAACTCGATCCAGCCGTTCTCGGATTTTATATATACGGAAAAAGGGGGCATAAAAGTGGGCGTGATTAATATGTTTAAAAAAAAAAACCAAAGACGAACATTTAAAAATCATATTATCCAAATCGGTCAGTTCTCAAGTGAATCGATTACCAACGAACATTTGATTTTTATTTATATTTCATTATTCTATATTTTATTTTTCTATAGAGAAAATTTTAAATACATCGAAAAAAAGAGTGGGTGGACAACTTTTCTTACCGTAAACACGTTATTTGAATTTAACCAACTCGGTCCATCCATTCAAAATTGGTGTAGAAATGGAAAATTATTCTTTCCGAAAAACCTTAGTTAGCCTATAACGAACATTAAAAACAAAATTAGTCAAATTAATCTAGCCACTCCATGATTTAAATTATGTATATCGGGAAAAGTGAGGGTAAAAGTAGGCGTGGACAATTTTTTTTCCTTAAAAATCGGTCTAGCGCTTACAGTTCCTTCCATACATGGAAAAAAGTGGGCGTGGTAAATTTTACTATCCGTAAAAGCCTTAGTTAAATTATGAGGAACATTTTCAACAAATATTAGTGGCAGTGGTCAATTTCTTTTTTCGTAAAAACCAAAGTTGGAATATGATGAATATTCATTCAAAAAAATAGTCTAATCGGTCCAGCCCTTCTCAGATTTTACATAAATTGAAAAAAGTAAAAACTTTAATTGGATTACTACGATCATTTTAATAAAAAGTTGCCCAAATCGGTGCAGCCGTTTTCTGATTTTAGATAAATCGAAAAAGTGGGCGTAAAAGTGGGCGTGGTCAAATTTTCTTTACGTAAAAACCTAAGTTGGACTATGACGAACATTTCAAAAAAAAAATTGTCCAAATCGGTCCAGCCGTTCTCAACTGATGCGGTTACCAACGAACGACAATTGATTTTTATTTATATAGATTATTTATGTTTTTATATCGTTTCAATGACCTATGATAAAGACATTTTTAAGTCTATATACATATTTATAGCATCGTATTCCCCCCATTTTTTAATAAAATAATTAGTGTACTCGGCACTCCAACTAAACATTTAATATCTATCTGAATAAATTTGGAATAAAATGGCATCGATTTGTAGTTCCGTATTTTTCCTTATTTTGTTATAAAAACACATTTTTGCATATTAATTGTTTTCTTTATCAACATTTTATCAAAATTTATTGTTGAACCTTAGCAAAATTCAAAATCGATTTACTATTTCTCGTAGAATAGAATATTATTTTTTTCTCTTTTTGTAAAAAAATATGTTCTGAGCAATATCTTGTAGAAATTTATTTCTGAAAAGTAAAATTTATAGATTCTAAGAAAATACTTTGTATTTTTGTCACTCAAAAAATATTTACAGAAATGACTAAAAAATTATTTTAATCAAAATAAAATATTTCTAGTCAAAACTCTTTAACAATTTCTTTTTTTTTTTTTTAAATTAGTTTGCTCCAGAAATACTTTTTTCTCTCAAAGGAAAAAGTTCTTAAGAAAATTTGCTCAAATAACAAATTTTTTATCACAAACTGTGTAAATAAAAAAATTTTTTGCTAATAAAAAATTGTTTTCACTAAAAAAAACTTTTGTTAAAGTTACTAACAAACCCTGTTTTTTCTTTCCCCCTTATTTTCAGTAAAACCAATAAATCTTTAATGCATATTTTCCCAATTTTAAATGCATTTTAATTTTTTAATTTTTAGAAGCATTTGCGATGCACATATTTTCGATTTTTATACGTATGAAAGTACTTGACTCAATGATAACATACACATATATTTATAGGCCCATTTTTAGGATCCAATTGAATTAAATTCAATATTGTTTTATCAAAATACAAGTAGAAAAGTTAAATTCGACTTGGCCGAATCTATGAATACCCTCCACAATGCCCTTTTTAAGTGATAGCAAATTTTCTAACGTGAAAAAAATAACATTTTTGGTTAGAAATATTTTATTTTGTGTAAAAAAACATTTTTTTTATTAATTTAAAAAAAAAACATAATTTACTAATTTTTTTTTTTGAGTGTAATTTTTTTTTTTTTTTTTTGAGTGTAAATTTTTTTTATAAAATATTTTTTTGACTTACAAATATTTTTAAAACATGTTTAACTGCCCAGGCAGAAACTGCCAACCGTTCCAAAGAAAAAGTCTCGGCAAAGCACTTTATTTTTTGTGTAGAAGGTAGTATAAAAAGTGCTTTACAAGCGCTTTGCCAATGTTTATCAATTTAAATCCGTTCAAAGTATAAATTTTTTATTAAAATTTATTAATTTTCATAACAATTGGAATTTTTCTTATTTCCCTGCAGGATAAGTGTCCGGTCCTTGATAGTTCTCATCAGTGGCGTATACAGGAGGGGGCCCGGGGGCCCGGGCCCCCCCCGAAATGATTTGTCAAATTTCAGGATTTGGTATCAAATAACAAGTACAATATTAAAAATCTTCTTAAAAAAAATAGAAAAACAATTAAGAATCTAAAATTTTTTGAAGAAAAATGTTTTGAAACTGAAAATTTTTCTGTTGAAAAAATCTCAAAATCTGAAATTTTTTTTTTAGAATTTGAAACTTTTCAACTTAAAATTCTAATGAAAAAATATCTTAGAACCTGAAGTTTTATGTACACAAAAAATGGACCTAATTGTAAGTAAAATGTAGTCAAATCTTAAAATGCGACTTTGTCTTTTAGAAAAATTTCTCAGAACGAGACTATTTCTTAAAAAAAATGTCTCTGAATCTAAGACTTTTTTTTATAGCAATAGTGCCTTAAAATATTAGCCTTTTTCGCAGAATCTAAGACTTTTTCTATAGGAAAAATGTCTCAGAATCTGAGACTTTTTCTATAAAAAACTCTTAGTATCTGAGGCTTTTCTATATGAAAATGTTTCAGAATCTGAGAACTTTCTATAGAATAATATCTCTGAGTATGAAAAATGTCTCAAAATCTAAGATTTTTCTATAAAAAAATTCTTAGAATCAGAAGCTTTTCTATATGAAAAATGTAAGGCTTTTTTTACGAAAAATGTTTCAAAATCAACGAATTTTTCTTAAGGAAAATTATTTCAAAATAGTAGACTTTGTATAAAGGAAAAATTTCTCAGAGACACAAGCTGCGACTTTTTGTATAGAAAAATGCTCAAAATCTGAGACTTTTTCTATTGTAAAAATCTCTTTTTCTATAAGAATAATATCTCAGAATCTGAGTATTTTTCTATGGAAAAAAATTTCAGAATCTGAGACTTTTTCTTTAGAAAAAATATCTCAGAATCTGGGCCGTTTTCTACAAAGAAAAAAATATGGAGGAAACAAATTTGAGTAATCACTTGTTTAAATTTAATAACAAAAATTGAGTAATTTTTTAATTGACGCAATTAAAAATTTACTTAAAAATTTTAAAAACAATTTGAGTAAATATTATTTGATTTTTCTGTAAGTACAGATCGAGCACGGGCTCTAATTATATTTGTTATAAGGGTTCAAGTTGAAAAAATGCAGAAGAAAAATTGAATTTCTAAAAATTATAGACATTTCTGGTATTTCCCATACCGGTTTCAAACACCCCAGTTAGTGTCATCAACAGTAGGATTTTAAATGTCGGTTTGTCTTGTTAATGAAAACTGTTTTTTATATATGTGAATATTTATAGTTTCTACAGAATAAATTTTGACAGTTTCCAACACTACAATTCTATTTCTAGCAATCTCAACCTCACTTCATACTTTCTTTCAACTTTTTTGTCTCTTACATTATTTCGCAAGGGTTACCAATATGATCTGGAATTGCAGAGTAAATAATTTAATAAAAATTTAATAGTTTTTTTAATTTTTTTTTAACTCTCATAGTTTTTTGAATTGTCGTTTAGTTTATAGTTTTTTGTGTATGTATATGAAAGTTTGTAATCGTCTTTATAAAAATTTTCCTATGTTTTTGAGACAAAAATATGTTTGGTATAGTTTGAGAAAACAAGTTTTTTTTTGTAAAAAAATTTAAAACTGTAGCGGGGGGAAAAGTTGATAATTTATTAATATTAGTACTGGTCCAAAAGAGACACTGGGTCAGCTTCTGTCCTCAGTAAAACCAGTATCCACAAGAGACTTAAAGTCAGCAAGTGTCTTAAAGGTTTTTTAATATTTTATTTATTTTATTTTATTTAAATAAAACGCTTTTTAATTTGTATGCGCTTGAGCTCTTTATTGACTGAAGGCTACATGCAGAATGATTTTTATTACAATGATCGTCTTACAACAAACCTCTCATTATAATTAAACGAACATGACATAAAACAGAATAAAGGATAATAAACGAAAGAGATTAAACTGTCAATGTCATTACATAAAACAAGGTTGTATTTATATTAAACAAAAGTAATCGGTTATTATTTTATGTAAATTAAAATATTAAACGTTACTTTTTAAATAATAATCGTTAGGTTAATTGAATTTGAAATTAAAATTATTTCATTAACAAAACAAAACAATAATTACAAAGTTATAACAAAATTAAAACAAGAATTACATAAAACAAAAATAAATTCAAAATAATAAATTTACAATAAAATAGCGGCGCTACAACCTCCCCCTCTGTTGCATGTACTCGTCCCGATATTGCAACAGGACTCAAAGCTTCATCATCGTTTATCAGACTGGGATTGCTGATTTTGTAGACGTACTGATCTTCTTTTTGTAGTTGTAGAGTTGTTTTGTTGCATTGCATTCGTATCATTGCCTCTTGTTGAAATGTTGTTTTGCACGTTGCGTTGCTCTGATACGTTTTTGTTGCTGATGCTGATGCTTTGACTTGTGCTGCTCGACTTATCGGAAGCTTTTGGACGACCTCTTTGACGAATCGGATATATAGGCTTTGCAGAAGTACCTTCATATGGAGTAAGTGCTGATACGTGATGTGTTGCTATAGGTGTATCTGGATTTTCAATTGTTGCTATGACGAAACACGATGATCCTTTCTTAGCTATCACTATATATGGCCCATCTCGACGTGGTGTAAACTTAGATGTCAATCCTTGGCTTGCTTTACTTAGTATGTGAGTTGCAACCAAAACCTTATCACCAACATTAATGTTCTTTTGTGGTTTACGATTACGATCTACAAGATTTTTGTTTTTATCCTGCATTCGCTCTTGAGATTCATTTGCTTTTTCTAAAATGTTTGCTAAACGGAGCAAATGAGGAGTAATTTGAGGTATGAAGTTTTCGGATTTTACAATCGCTTTAAAATCATATTGCACCTCTGTCGGCGTTCTTAACTCTCTTCCAAACGATAGGTAGGCAGCTGTGTACCCAGTGCTATCGCACTTAGCTGTATTCATGGCGAATCTTATAGACGGTAACACCAAATTCCATTTTGTATGTTCAGTTTTTACGCAAATGGATAATTGAGTCTTTAAGTCTCGATTTTTCCTTTCAACAGGGTTTGCCTCTGGGTGATAAATCGGCGTAAATGATTGTTGAATACCCAAACAAAATGTTAATTTCTGCATTAAGGACGATATAAATTGAGTCCCATTGTCGGTGTGTATTCTTCTTGGAATACCGTATCTCAAAATAACTTCATTCAGTAGGGTAAGTGCACAATTTTCAGCTGAAGCTTCTCTTAACGCAAATAATTCAACCCAGCGACTACATAAGTCTTCTACTATTAAAACCCATTGGTAGCCATCATTGGTTTTTGGTAAAGGTCCAAATAAATCAACGGCGATTATTTCAAACCGTTTGTTACTACTCAACGTTTGTAACAAGCCCGCAGGTTTCAAATTTGTTGGCTTGTACTTTTTACACTCATCGCATGATTTTACGTATTTCTCAATATCTGCTCTAATGCCAGACCAATAGAATAAGGGCGTGATACGGCTTGTAGTTTTGTCGATACCGTAGTGACCAGATATTGGATCATTGTGATATTTGTAGAGAATTTCTTGACGAAGGGATTCAGGAACTACTAATTGACCATTTTCCGAGTCTTGTTCCGAACAATATCTATATAGAATACCCTCTACCATTATATATCCGCGATTAGTATAACGAATTACGTTTTCATCATTATTTTCAAATGAAGTTATGATTTTCTTTAGTTGTTCATCTCCAAGTTGTGAATCACGATAATCTTCAGATCCTTTTCTAGGGAAATCAATTTCAATGTGATAACATTCACACGTTTCGATGCATTGATCATTAGTACAGGGTGGTCTAGACAGAGTGTCAGCAATTACGTTTTGCTTGCCAGGAGTATATGAAAAATTCAAGTTGTAGCTTTGTAATAATAACGACCATCGAGCTAATCTACCAGTAGGAGATTTTAGAGTAAAAAGCCATCTTAACGGTTGATGATCTGTTAATACCATGATTTCTGCTCCCTCAATATAACCTCTGAATTTTTGTACTGCCCATACTACAGCTAAAGCCTCTCTTTCAGTTGTGGAATAATTACGTTCGGCAGGAAGCAATAGACGACTTGCATATTCTATGGGTTTTTCGTCTTGCTTCTCCCCCTGCATTAGCACTGCTCCCAAGGCATATTTACTAGCATCGGTTCTTATATAAAACTTTTCATTTTCCTTTACCTGTTGTAAAATAGGTGGTGAGGTTAAAAGTTGTTTTAGTTTATCAAACGATTTTTGCTCTTCTGAAGACCATTTCCAAATAGATTTCTTTTTTGTAAGATTAGAAAGTGGCTTTGAAACCTCAGCAAAATTTGGAATAAAGCGTCGAAACCAAGAACATGTTTGAAGAAAAGAAATAAGTTGTTTTAAGTTTTTGGGTTCTGGTCTTTTTAAAATAGCTTCTGTTTTTTCGGGGTCGATTTTAAGTCCACTTGTAGTCAAAATGTGACCCAAATATTTTACCTCCGGTTTGCAAAAGAAACATTTTTCTCGATTCAAATGAAACCCAAGTTTTTTCAACTTTTCAAATGTGATTTTTAAATCACTTAAATGTGACTCGAAGTCCTTTGAACAAATTATAATGTCGTCTAAGTATGCCAATATAAGGACATTTGGTAAACTCAATCGAAACTTATCTATAACGCGCTGAAAAGTAGCTGGCGCATTTTTAAGACCAAAAGGCATGCGGTTGAAAACAAAAATGCCATAAGGTGTGGTAAATGCTGTTTTGAGTTTATCTTTTTTAGCGATTTCAATTTGCCAATATCCTGATTTTAAATCTAAGGTGGTCATGAATGGCGTAGTTTTGGCAGCGTCAAGTATATCATCCATTCTTGGCAGTGGGTAAGTATCCGTCACTGTTATTGAATTAAGGCGTCTGTAATCTACACACAATCTTATGTTACCATCCTTTTTCGGAATAAGTACTACTGGGAATGCCCAAGGAGATTCGGTCTCCTCAATAATCTTTTTCTCAAGCATATCATCAAGCTCCTTCCGAAGTTTTACTTTCATTGCTGGTGAAATACGATATGGAACTGTAGCGATAGGCTCATGATTACCAGTGTTTATGATATGTTCAACACCATTTATAGGTTTAGTAATGTTTTCAAAAATATCATTTTGTTCAAAAATAAGTTTTTGCAGATTTTCTCTTTCTTTTTTGTTTAAATTTGGGGCCTCATCTGCCCTCAAACGAATATCAATGGAGTTCAAATCGATACGACACAACTCAAGTTCCTGATTATTTGTGACCTCATCATTTTGTTTTACCTTTTTCAGGGGAGGAAATAAATCGGATGCTTCTGGAGTTTGATACGTTTCTGGTAGACAATTGTAAAATATTTTGTTGATACCATCAGGTGAATATTCCATTTTTAAAGGTGAACTTCTATTGGGAGTTCTGTTATTTTCTATAAACCATGACAAAAAATCATCTAAGGCTTTTGGTTTTGATGTTGTAGGTTGTTCTTCGATATCTGTTTGACTTATGGATACATTTTGTGCTACTTTTGATGGCTTATTTTTAAATTCAAATATTTTTTGAGGCTCATCCTTAAAGTGCCAAGTTCTCTGTGCCAAATCCATGACAATTCCAACCTGTTCTAAAAAGTCTATACCTAGCAGAGTTCTGTTGTCTCTTGCTTTAGGCAAGCATATGAATCTGATTCTTTTAAACCGATTTCCTATTGTAATATTTGCAATTGTTGAAAAAACCATATCTTTACGAGCAATACCATCTGCTAAGGTAATTTCAGCAAATACTTTTTCGAAAACGACACCTTTTTCTTTTAATTTTTGAAACAAATAGTAACCTGCAACGCTGGTTCTAGCAGCCGTGTCCATATAGGCTTCTCCATTAAGTCCGTTCACATTAATACTTATAGTAGGGACATTTCTACCTACAACAGTGGTTTGAATGCTATTAAAGTCAATTTGTCTAGGACTTTCCATGCTATTTTTATTATTACAGGTTGGACAATTGGACCTATAGTATCCTGCAGCACCGCAACCGTAGCAGTTCAATTTAGTTTCTTCTTTTTTACCTTTTCTTTCTGATTCTATTCTTTTGTAGCAAACTTCTGCGGAATGATTCTTTTTTCTACAGAATGTGCAACGAACAGCAGATTTTTCTTTAGATTCTACTGGTTTTTTAATTGGATCTTTGTTTTCATTCATAGTCAGTTCGATTTCACGAGCCCGGTTCAATAAATCCTGGAAAGATTCAATATTTTCTTTTTTGATCTTTTCTCGTATTTGAACATTTATCTGACCAAATATCATATTTATAATTGTTTTTTCAGGTAATCTATCCTTTAATTCGGCGAAAAGCCTTCGTTTTCTACAAACAAAACTATCAGTGGTTTCAAGGGGTTTTTGTTTATCTTGAAAAATTTCAGAAAAAATTCTCCAGTCAGGTTTTGGAGGCGAAAATGCATTTCTCAACAATATTATGGCTTCATCAAAAGTCTTAGCTTCGTGTTTTACACCCTGCCACCAAGACGATGCATACCCTTCAAGAAGAAGGGGAAGACTAGTAAGAGCAAAGGAATCGGAAACATTTTCTGCGTCTTTATATACGAGAATTGTAGCAATAAAATCTTCCACTTTTGTCGCGTTACGACCACCGTTAAATCTAGCGTTACAAGAGCTAAATGTTGACTTTTCCTGTCTAACATTAAGGCTACCTAGCAGATCAGAAAACTGGCGTTCTGTAAGGCCTATCATGGGAGGATTCATTCTCGGATTTCCTTGAGCTTGATTAATATTTTGGGGCTGATTATTATTTGGAGCTAAATTAGCCCTATTTTGATTTTGCATAATATTTTGTGAAGATGCTGTAGAATTTGTAGATGTAATGGGGGTATGAGGAACATTACTCGTAGTTTGTTCTGGGACTGAACTACCTGCACTAAGAGAATTCATTGTTGTTCTTGGCATTTTGCACTATAAATTGGTAATAAAATGTTTAATGGCAACCCTTTTAGAGAGACTTTTTCTTAGCAAACACTAAAGGGCATAAAAATAGCAATATAAGTATAGTGATACTAAAACACCAACAAAATGAGCGTAGACGTGACGTCACAGTATTTAAAGAATATAAAAATTCTTGTTGAATAAAAATTAGCAACACACACGGTGATGTAAAAATTTGTTAAAAACAAAAATATTAGCAACAACACACACGGCGATGTAAAAAGTTAAATTTCCAATATTCTTGTTGAAAAAATTTAGCAACAACACCAACAGTGACTTTAGCGTAGCAACAACAACAACGTAATATGTAGGAGAACAACAAATTAATTAGCAACGATGAGTGGATTAAAATGCAAAAACAACAACGTTACAGCAACCGGTTTATCTCCAACAACAATTGTAATGATGATTTGCTTAACGCAATTTATGTTGATGAGTGACAAATTATTTTAATTTTTGTCAAATTTTTTATTTATTTAAAAAAAATTAAAAACTTTCAATTTACGTTGGGCGCCAATGTAGCGGGGGGAAAAGTTGATAATTTATTAATATTAGTACTGGTCCAAAAGAGACACTGGGTCAGCTTCTGTCCTCAGTAAAACCAGTATCCACAAGAGACTTAAAGTCAGCAAGTGTCTTAAAGGTTTTTTAATATTTTATTTATTTTATTTTATTTAAATAAAACGCTTTTTAATTTGTATGCGCTTGAGCTCTTTATTGACTGAAGGCTACATGCAGAATGATTTTTATTACAATGATCGTCTTACAACAAACCTCTCATTATAATTAAACGAACATGACATAAAACAGAATAAAGGATAATAAACGAAAGAGATTAAACTGTCAATGTCATTACATAAAACAAGGTTGTATTTATATTAAACAAAAGTAATCGGTTATTATTTTATGTAAATTAAAATATTAAACGTTACTTTTTAAATAATAATCGTTAGGTTAATTGAATTTGAAATTAAAATTATTTCATTAACAAAACAAAACAATAATTACAAAGTTATAACAAAATTAAAACAAGAATTACATAAAACAAAAATAAATTCAAAATAATAAATTTACAATAAAATAGCGGCGCTACAAAACTTTTTTAAATTAAAAAAAAAAAAAATAAATAGATAAATTTTGAGTAAATTTTTAATTGTGTCAATTAAAAATTTACTCAATTTTTTTTAAAACATTTAATAAATTTTTATTAAAAATTTACTCAATACTATTAAATCGTTTACTGGTGCAAAGTTGAGTAATTTTTTACTCAATAGTATTAAAAATTTACTCAAATATTTTTTTTATTTTTTTCTGTGTATATGAAAAATGTTTCAGAATCTGACAATTTCCTATAGGCAAAGTGTCTCAGATTCTGAAACTTGTTCTATATAAAAGTGTGTAAGTATCTGAGACTTTTTCTATAGGAAAAATGTCTCAGTATCTATGAAATTTTCTGTAGAAAAAATGTCTAAGAATCTGAGACATTTTCTATAGGATAAATGTTGAAGAATCTGAGAGTTTTACTGTAAGAATCTTAGACTTTCTATAGGAGAAATGTCTCAGAATTAGAAACTTTTTCTAAGGAAAAATGTCTAAGAATCTGAGACTTTTTCTATAGGAACATTTTCTCAGAACCCGAGAGTTTTTCTTTAGGAAAAATGTTTTAGAATCTAAGGCTTTTTTATACTGTTTTCTTTTTAAAAAGGTCTCGAAATGTAAATCATTTTTCTTATAGAAAAAGCAAAGATTTTCTCAGAATCTAAAACTTTTTGTGTAGAATGTTTCAGAATCTGAGAAAAACTAAAAATATCTCAGATTATGGGAAAATGTCTTACAACCGGAGTCTTTTCTTTTGGAAAAGTATTTTATGAATATGTTTATAGAATCATTTTCTAAAGTGACTTTGAAAATATGATTTAGAGTCTTTGACTTTTTCTATAACAAAAAGTGTATAAACTGGAAATTGTCATAGAATCTTAGACTTTTCTTTTCAAAAAAATTTCAGATTCTGATAATCTTCTTTGTAAAAATGTATCAGCATCTGATACAATTCACACTTTAAAAAAGGCTTAATGTAAATTTTTTGTAAAAAAATATTGAAAAAAAAGTTAGGCCCCCACCGAAATAAAATCCTGGATACGCCCCTGGTTCTCATGATATGACACTTATACAGAATGACCTACATAGAGTCTCTGGACCTACATATATTACAAACTTGACACCTTTTATATAAAAACACCTGTTTCTTTCGTGAGGAAGTGTCTTAAACTCCGGATACATCACCCTTAAACTCCGGATACATACCCGTTTCGGGCCAATACACCACTTTTTTTCGGGACTTTTCCAAATTTTTTCCTAAAAGCATTTTTAATAAATTTTTTATTCTAAAACGCAAGGAAAACTGCAAACAAATTTTTTCCGGGACTTAGAAAATTGTTCAAAGTTTGTTTAAAATTTGTTTATCCTAATAAATTTTTTATCGTAATTTAATAAATTTCTTTATTCAAATAAACATGTTAATAAAAAAAGTTGTGTCTTATGGACTGATGTATACAATTTAGATACGTCCCATTTTTATACCCTCCACTCTAGTGATAGGGGGTATATATAAGTTTGTCATTCCGTTTGTTACACATCGAAATATTGGTCTAGGACCCCATAAAGTATATATATTCATGATCCTTGATCGATTTTAAGTCGATCTAGCGATGTCCGTCCGTCTGTATGTCTGTCCGTTGAAAACACGCTAACTTTTGAAAGACTTTATGGAGGCTCCTGAAGTTTGACATATATGTTGGGTATTTACCGGGTCAGGTTGGTATTGCAATCCAGCCAAATCGGTCCAGTGGTTCAAAAGTTATGAGCAAAAGAGTAAATTTCGGCAAGGGAATTTTGCGAACTTACGAGATTAAAACCACTCTAACTTTCTAAAGACAATTCTGAGGGTGCTGAAACGTGTTACATATCTTTGTCGTTCCCCAAGTCTATTTGGTTTTGAATTTCAGCAAAATCGGTTCAGTGGTTCAAAAGTTATAAGCAAGGCTCTGAATTTCAGATTTTTTTCACCTTAAACTGCTGAAAACTCGTAAAACAAGTTTTAAAAGCATGGTGAAATACCAGTTTTTTCTTAAACTTGTTGTTGTTTGTTTTCCTGCCGTGGGTGCAGTTTAGTTGTTAGACAAGTAAATATTTGTCATTGTTTTTGTTTTTGTAAGTGTATGTAACGGAGTATAGTAAGTATTTTTGGAAAAAAATCAAATATTAGTTTGTTTTTGGTTTTTAAAGACGAGGATGGTAAAATAAAATAAGGGAAATATGTGAAATATTTTTTTTTTTTTGACATATAAGTATAGGTATAAAACAACAAAAATATTTTACAAAGTAATTTTGTTGCTCAAACAAATAGTACACTAAAAAAAATATTTACACTTAAAAAAATTTTACACTCAAAAAAAAAATGTTTTTTTTTAATTTTTAATTTAATTATTTTTTTTAATGAAATTCACACTCAAAAAAATGTTGACAGTCAAAAAAATCTTACACTCACAAAAAAATTTGATTGATTAAAAAAAGTTTTACTCAAAATAATATATTTCTAATAAAAATTTGTAATGCAATTTTTTTAGAAAATTAAATAGATTCGACCAAGTCGAATTAAATTTTTCTACTTGTTTTTGTTCGAAAAGTGCTATAATAGTACCATATTTTTTGTTTTTAAAGCGCTTTCAAAGCGCTTTAAAATGGCAACGGCATACCGTGGTTATCATTTTGGACGCTGGGAGAGTACTAAACTGTGATGCTTTCCCAGCACACAAGCGACCATAAAAGGTACTTTACCAGCGCTCTCCCGTTCGTATTTTTCTGCCTGGGTGGTTTTAAACACGTGAATTTAAGGTGAAACTAATCTGAAATTTACGGTTTTGCTAATAACTTTTGAACCACTGGACCGATATGGCTGAAATTTAAAACGAACCGGACCAGAGGAACGGCAAATATATATGCCACACTTCAGCACCCTCAGAGTTGCCGTTCAAAAGTTACCGTGTGTTTTATCTCATAAATTCCAGAAAAACCCTTGCCGAAATTCACTCATTTGCTTATAACTTTTGAACCACTAGACCGATTTCGCTGGATTGCAATACCAACCTGACCAGGTAAATGCCCAACATATTTGCCAAACTTCAGGAGCCTCAGTAAAGTCTTTCAAAAGTTAGCGTGTTTTCAACAGACAGACAGACGGACAGACGGACGGACATCGCTAGATCGTCTTAAAATCGATCGAGGATGATGGATATATATACTGTATGGGGTCCTAGACCAATATTTCGAGGTGTTACAAACGGAATGACAAACTTATATATACCCTCTATCACTAGAGTGGAGGGTATAAAAATATGATTTTATTTAATCGTAAAATATTTTATCCGCCAATTTTTGATCAAATTTATATGCCATTACTTAAACAAAAACAACTCTAAATAAAAAACTTACCAATGTTTTTTTTTCTCGTTGCTTTTTTTTCACAATCAATTGTTATTAATTTATTATTATTAATAACACTGTGTGACGGTGAAAAAGTAACCTGGGTTTTGACAATCAATTTTACATATTTCGGGCATGCTGATTCCAATTGTCCAAGCCATTTTGAAATCTAAGGTACTGTTTTTTCGCAAAACGTCTTCAAAGTTTTTCACTTCCCCGTGAAGTTTTTTGAATAAAAAATATTTTGTATGCAACAAAGTTGCTCTTTTATAGTTGAAATTAACGGATTATATCTTTATCTACATTTTAAATACAAATTCCGCTACTAAAAGTTTATAACTTTAATAGTTGCTGTGTTTTTCAATAAGTAGATTTATTTTCTGATTAATCTTATTTTGCTTAAAAAAATATTTTAACATACCAAAACAAATTTGGAATATTTTTTTCCGTAATCTACGATAAATTTTTAATAATAATCCGAGAAAATAATAAAAAAAAATTTAAAAATTAAAAAAGTTATAAATAAATCAAAATTAATCCAAAATGGACTTAATTAATCCTAAAATTTTGTTGGATTAATTTTGATTTATTTATAACTTTTTTAATTTTTCAGATTTTTTTATTATTTTTTCGGATTATAATTTTTAATTTACCGTAGATTACGGAAAAAAATATTTCAAATTTGTCTTGGCATGTTAAAATATTTATTTTAAACTAAATAAGATTAATCCGAAAATAAATCCACTTATTGAAAAACACAGCAAGTATTTCGCGTGTTATCCCATTTTTCTAATTTTTTAGCATTTTCGCGATTTTAAATGTTTAAATAAATTCCGACCTAAACAGCCGTTTCAGCTTAGTATATTTGCACCAAAGAAAATAAATTCCAATTAAAATATTTTTCATTTATCAATCGCATAGCACTAAAATTATGCGATTTGTCAAAATTTCTCTATGAGAGCATCACTTTCCAACAGGACCAAAAGGTCCAGATTATGATATATTGTGTAAAAAGCCCAAAAAAGTATATGTACCAAATTTCAAACAAAAATGTTTTCATCTTAAAAAGTTATAATAAAAAAACATTTATTTCGCCCTACTAAATTATATTAAACAAGTGTTTTTTTTTTAAATCAGTAGTATTTAGTAAAATGTTTTCCATTTGTTTTTGTAATTAAAACTTAATATTTTAATTTAGTAAGTTGAAATAAATGTTTTTCTTCAATAACTTTTGAAGATGAAAACATTTTTGTTTGAAATTTGACACTATTACTTTTTTGAGGATTTAACACAATATGTCACAAACTGGACCTTGTGGTCATCTTGGAAAGTGATGCGGTCATAGAAAGATTTTGACTAATCGTTAATTTTTTGAGGGATGCGCTTGATAGTTAAAACGTATTCTCATAGAAATATATGACATTTGATGCACCTATGAAGCGGTTGTTTAGGTCGGTATTTACTTAAGCATTTAAAATCGCGAAAATGCTAAAAAGTAAGAAAAATGTGATAAAACGCGAAATACCACTTGAGTTTCAAACATTTAAAAGCGGATATGGTACTTAAAATGTAGCTACAGTTATAGTCCTTCAATTTCAATTACAAAAGAGCGACATTTTTGCACACAAAAACTTTTATATTTCAAAAAGTTCACGGGTGCAAGGAGAAGAAGCCAGAACTTTGCGCAGCCTGGAT
This sequence comes from Pegoplata infirma, assembly GCA_963921195.1. NCBI lineage: Eukaryota > Metazoa > Arthropoda > Insecta > Diptera > Anthomyiidae > Pegoplata > Pegoplata infirma. The sequence continues at coordinate 14,227 of CAWUER010000713.1, read as the reverse complement.
GCTTCAGAAAGGTCTTCTATGTTTCCACAGAAGTTTTTCCAAGAATCACATTTGGCAGTTCTGATCATCTTCTTATAACTCTTAAGTTGCAGCCTGTATGCAGACCAGTTCTCGCATGCTTTTGAAAATTTCGCCATATTACACTCAAAAAAATACGTTAGTAGATTTACTAATTTTTTTTTGCTAATGCTAGTTAGCTAACTTTTAGCAAATTTTTAGTTGAGATTAGCATGTTAGCAAAAAATTCTTGTAAACTTCATTTAGCACATTAGCAATTTTAAACAAACTTTGAACTAATTTCTTTTGCTAAATTTGAAATTGAGTTGACAATATTTTTACAAGATTTTTTGCTAACATTAGCAAAAATAAATGGTAAATTTTTTTTTATTTTCAGAAAACTTAAAATGGCACTATCTCGGAAACTAAGCCAGATAGAGCAAAATGGAGGGCATTTTTGGTTCTTAGAATCTCAATACTTTCGCCGGTCCTCTTCACATGTGTGGACCCTAACGGGACCTAACTTTGGATCCAAAAAAGTTAGCATTCCCGAAAATTTTAAAATGCTCATATCTCGGTAAATATTGCCGACACAACAAAAAGTCCAAAAGAATTTTTGTAGCTCTCAACACGTACACTCAAAAAATTATGTAGGTAAATTCCAGTGAATATTCACTTAAAACAAATGAACTTTTATTTAAAAACCATTCCAGTGTTTTTTCTTTTAAAATAAAAACACAATACAGTCAATTTTTAATGTTAATTTAATGACTAACCAAAACATTAAAAAACTAGTGAATATTCAGTTATTTTGTGTTGAAAAACAGTAAAACTATAGAAGAAATTTTTTACTGCCGAAATTAAATGTAACAGAAAATTCGTTTTTAATACAGTAAATTATTTTTTTTAAACTACAGAAACAGTAGAAAATAAGAAGTCCATAATAAAATTAATGATTTTTCTTTAAAAATAACTTTACTGATTACTTTTTCAAATAACCTACAAACAGTTAATGTCATAATTTTCTTAGTGTAGAACAAGACCGCAAAATAACCAAAAGCTCTCCGAGTAATATTTTTGAAGTTATCGAGTTTTTTAATTCTCAAGACCCCAGTGATCCCCTAAAATCACGTATCTCAAAAGCTAAGCAAGGTAGAGCGAAACGGACACAAATTTTGGATCAAAAACTATGACGATCCCAGCAAAACTTACATTACCAAATAAGGTATAAAATAAGGTATAGGATCTCTTATTTTATACATTGCAGCATTGATGATTTTAACAGGCGATGAGACTCAAAGTAATGCATCCACATTATCACAAAGAATACCAGTAAGGTATAAAATAAGTCATAAATTTATAACGAAGAATACGAGTAGGGTGTAAAATATATGATATTTTATAGGTTACGAGAAATGAAAGAATATAGCATACCAGAAGATAATATATTAGGTGTTACGAGTAGTGAAAAAGTAATTTTGTATTAAATTTACTCACGTGATTGTAAGTGAGTGTAAGTAGATAAAATATGCTCGTGAGTGTGTGTCGTTAGAAATTTCCTGTCGTGAGCCCATCTCTAGTTTAAACTTATGCATTTTTTTATAAAATAATTATTTTTTATGTTATTGTAATGCATTATGCATCCAATTATAAATAATGCATTATTTCAAACTTTCAAATAATACATAATGTAACCAAATATAAGTCATCCATGATTTAATGTTTAGAAATAATAAATATGAAATACATTTTTTCCAATAATCATGCATTACGTAGCAAATTATTAGTAATGCATTATTTTTCACTTGAAAATAATACGTTGTGGAACAAATGTTTGGTAAGACATCATAAAATAATGCTACAAATAAGGTATATACATTACCTGGTAATGTGTTATATAATCACTACCCATTACCAAAGTTTTGCTGGGATTTTTAAGGAACCCAACTAGGTCTAGGCCCATCGGGGTCTGGACCTATTGGGTCCGAACCCAATGGGGTCCTCAAATGTGTATGAACTAAGTTGAAATAAAAAAAAATTCAGTTAACTAATTTTTAGCAAAACGTTTTTGCTAACTTTACCAAAAAAATTGTGGGTTCAAAATCAGCAAATTTTCTTGTAGGTTTACAAGCTTTTTTTGCTAACTTTACAGTTTTTTTTTTTGAGTGTAAAGAGCTTTCTGCAGGAATCTCTGCGCGTCGGCAACTCATTTGACTACCAAGGTGGCTTTTTTCCCTCTAGGCTTTGCAGAAGGGCAAGACGCATCCAGGCACCTATTACAAACATTTGTTATATGGTCAACCAGACAGTCAATTTCACCCAAACTGTGCGGTTCAGATAAGGGTACTTCACCCAAAAGCAAAGAAAAAGTCTCCCTATATTTCACCCAGGTTGTTCTCCTCAGATTTCTAGAGACTGTCTCAACCGGGGCACGCTCCCTGAGTAAAAACTCAATGTAGTGATGATCTGAGAAAGAATGGTCTTCCAAAACTCTCCAGTCATCAATTCTATCAACAAATGTATCTGATACAAGTGTTACGTCAAGAACCTTTTGCCGCGTACTTGTAACGAAAGTTGGTTCACTACCCTTGTTATAAATATACAGGTTAGTGCTTAACAAAAACTCCAAAAGTGATTCGTCTCTATCATTTGTGCCTGTACTTCCCCGTATTGAATGATGTGCATTAGCATCACAGCACACTACCAACTGGTGTCCCCTAGATTCAGACTCCCATGAAGCTCTAAGCTAGCCGCTGTAACATCCACATCACTAAAAGTTGATAAAAATAATATATTTAAGCCATTTTTCGCCAAAATGCAGGCTCTGGGTGAGCCCTCACCCTTGGCAAAAAACAACTTAAACCCAGGGTCTTCAATCCGCAAACCCTACCACCCCGCACCCAGGGCTCTTGGATAAAAACCAAGTCAACTGCTCCTGTCGTCAGGCACAGCAAGAGTGCAACTGAGGCTGCCTTACAGGGATGGAGGTTTTATTTGTAGGAACCGCAACATCTTGCTTTTTTTCCATCTTTCTTTCTACCACCGTGTTATTGGATTCATCCTCCGTGTTATCATAGAGTTCGCATTCGTCCCCAGATTCGATTTCGAATAAGCCAGATGTGTGTCCCATCTGTTCTGAATCGCAGGCAACAAAACTCTCCGAATTTCTCACTGCATGGGCCTCGTCCTGAATGTCACCCATCGTGGCATCAGCTTTATAATCGGTGTCATCACAGAGGTCGCATTCGTTACCAGATTCAGTTTCGAAAATACCAGACGCATCTCTTATCAGCCTAGAATCGGTCAGCTGAATATCAACCTCTCCCAGAGTCTCCTTCCCAGCCGACTCAGCCACTGGCTTGGCTGCGTCCAAAATAGGTCTCTGGTCACCCTTGTAGACATTGACTGTTATATGGAAAAGCCAAATCTAATGCCGTCAGTCCTGACTAAAAGCGGAAGCGATTCCTCATTAATAGTGTTTATAAAAAACCGACATTTTGGAAAACCGGTTTCTCGGTTAACCGAAAATCAGCTTTTTCGGTTAACCGGTTTTCTCGGTTAAACCGGAATAAAAAAACCGGTTAACCGGTTTTCTTTCTTTAACTGAAAAAACCAAAAAATACTTGAAAATAGCTTATTTTTATTAAATAATAAAGCGAATATAGCTTAAGTTAACAAATTTGTTTCTTTCAGCAAGGTTTGCAACTATTACGCTATAAAAAGCGATATTTAAATAATGTACTTTAATTGACCATATTCACTAGAACTTCAATTTAATTTGTATTGGTTTTATTTAGAAAAATGCGTTTATTCGTTATAAGTAGGGATGAGATTTCCATGCAAATGCATGTTTTTTGTCGATAAACTAAAAACGATATCGAACAATTATCTTTCCGAATCAAAAAATTTGCATTAAAATGGCATCGATTTGTTTTTGCATATTTTTGCATATTTTGGTGAAAATGCATATTTTTGCATATTTTGGTTTTAAATGCATATTTTGTGCATATTTCCAACTTTTAAGTGCATATTTTTGCATATTTTGACATAAATTAGCAAAAACCCAAATTGAAATTTATTTGTTTCAAAAACTATTTTAAATTTTAAAAATTTATTTTGGAAATAAAAAAATTATTTTTTTCTTTAATTTTTTTTTATAGATTGTGTTAATTTCTACAAAATCTTGCTTATATAAAGTTTTAAAAGTTACTTTTTCAACACGGCGCTATTTTTTGCTATTTAAGGAGTTTTTCCTATGAAAACATGATTTTTATTGAACACATTTTATTTTTTAGTGCATATTTTTAGGTTTTTTAGTGTATATTTTTAGTTTTTTAGCGCATATTTTAAGCGCATATTTTCGATTTTTTAGTGCATGAAAATCTCATCCCTAGTTATAAGTAAATTGCAGTTACGAATTTTATTTTTATTTTCTTTTATTGACATTTTCGCCATTAACAGTGATTTTAGTATCTGGTTAACAGTCACTTATTAAGTTTTTCATGAAATGTTCAAAAAAAAACGCTTACAACGGTGAGTATTTCAAATTTTTATCAGTTTCAGAATAAAATTCCTATTTAGAAAATTGTTTCTTGAAGACAAAAAATATTTTAGACGTTCTTTCTCGCGGATTATTAATGTGTTTTCAACGAAATTTTGAAAATATCATAAAAAATAAGTGTATACCCTTAATATTTGCGAAAATATTCCGTTTTGAATGTATTTAAAAAAACCGGTTAACCGACAAAAAAAAACCGATTTTCGGTGCACCGGAAATCTTCAATTCCGGTTAACCGGTTTGCAAAAAAACCGAAATTGTAGGAAAAAACCGGTTTTTCGGTTAACCGGTTAACCGGTTTATAAACACTACTCATTAACCAAGACAACTGCTTTACGACGAGCGCCCTCCATCTCACCCAATCAGGCAATTTGACAATTCTTAGTAAAAAGGTCAGGATTGCAGACTTTTATCATCTTTAGAATCACCTCAGTGCCACTTGTAGCCATTGGAATCCATGCATGAGCTCTGGGTTGCTAGGCGATATCATGTTTTTTCACAACGTCCAGTCTGACTCTGGGCCATAACTCTCCCACTTGGCTAATGGCAACCTTAAACACGGCTGCGGATCTTTCGTTCTCAAAAGCAACGAGTTTTACTCGCAACGAGTTTTACTCGCCCCCTGATGCCAACATCTGGTTGTGCCTGACCTTTGATGGCTTAAGTTTCTTTTTACCACCAATATTAGGCTGAGCACCCCTACCAGAATCAAGGTCGGACTTCAAGGTCGCAACCCTAAGACCAGTGCTAGGAACAGCACCAGTCGGTAAGGCAGAGCCTCGAATTAAACCTCTATCATTTGTGTCCATATTTTCATTTTCCTGGATGTGGTCATGAAAATATCACAAAAATACCTATTACGAACAATTTCAGAAGTTCAATTATTGGCACGGAGACAAATTAAAACACGTCCACACATGTCAACGAATGACTTTATATTGGAATAATTATTAATAACGCATACTTATTAGTTCTGAAAATATTTGAAAAAAAAAAAATCAAAATTTTGAGCAAAATTTTTATATATTATTTGCATTTACTTTTTCCCCTTTATTTTTACTTTTGTAATTTTATTTGTTTAATATACATTTTCTTAAGCCTTTTGCCCTTAGAAGTCTCTGCAAAAAAAGTTGACTTTTGTTAAGTAATCGATAAAAAATAATGTTACATTGTATTCATGTGTGTACCATCAACTTCACTTTTTTCACCGTTTTATTTTACTATGTATTTGCAAAAATATTCAAAAATTAAATATTCATCAGATTTAAAAAAAAATCCTACTTGGCAACACATTTTAAAGAGTATCTCTGGTCTTAGTACGTTCACCAACGCGAAGTTGTTAGAGCTTGTAGCTAAGACCCAAACCATTAACATATATTTTTTTTCAGATTTTTAAAAATGTCGCTGTTTTTGGTATATTTTCGCGAATCGCGAATTACAAAAAAGATTCCAAAATTAAAATTTTTGCAAAATGATATATTAAAGGTTATGGGTTTGCCTTTAAAAAAGCTACCTGTGAGTAATATAGCTCAAATACTTTTAAAGATATAATTATTTATAATTTACCCTTCAATAGATTTTCTTGACTTGACTTGAAATTTTGTTTGAGTATAAGTCGAGTAATACCAAATTCGCATTCATTTTTTTAAACATCTTTAAGCACTTAAACATGTTTAGGCACCTCAACAAGTTTAAATTTAAACATGTTTAAGTGGTTAAATATGTTAAAAAAATTAATGTGAATTCGGTATAAGTCCCAACATATAAACCGATTTTCATGCAATTTGGTTCGATTGACGTCAAAAATTCAATTTTTTGCTATGTTGATATGGATTTCTCAATCCCATTAAAATTTGGAATTTTCATTTATTAACAAAGTTATGAACTATTCAATTTACATTACCAGTATATTCCAGTTAAGATATTTATTTCCAATTAGTTTTGCTACAAAAAACTTTTTATACCCTCCAACCACAGTATGGGGGTATACTCACTTTGTCATTCCGTGTGTAACGCATCGAAATATCGGTCTAGGACCCCATAAAGTATATATATTATTGATCAGTGATCCATTCTAAGACATTCTAGCGATGTCCGTCTGTCCGTCCGTCCGTCCGTCCGTCCGTCTGTGGAAGACACGATACAGTCCAAAGTTAAAGAGCTAGACTCCTGAAATTTGGCACGAATATGTCTTATGGTATTGGGCTGGTTAAGTTCGAACATGGGCAAAATCGGATCAGGGGGAAAAAAGTTCCCCTCTTAAGAACTAAACCAACCTCTAAAAAAACCCATTTTTTATAGGTTTTTTGTACTTTTGCTTAGCAAACGAAACATTTTTATGTCAAAAGAAGTTCAAAGTCTTGCAGTTGGATCCAGGAAGGTTGTCTCCCACCGACGTTACCCCACCCCCCCCCCAAAAAAAAAAAAAAAGACGCCCCTGTTTTTTTTTTTTTAACGTGTTGGAGGGTATAAAAGATTCGGCACAGCCGAATTTAACACTCTCACTTGTTTTTTTTTCGTTTTATTTTTCCTTTCATTTTTGTTTTTGATAAATACTATATTTTTTTTTATTTTTATGGAAATTTTTTTTTTTGAAATTTTTATATTTTTTTGAAAGAAAAATATATTTTCAACTTGTGATGAATATAAAAAAACATTACAGAGAAATACTTTATTTTGAACACAATAAAAAATTTTAAATTTGATGAAAACTTAAAATTTTGTGTTTTCGGTTTTTAAAATCCGGTGCCTGACAATAACACAACATGTACACTCAAAAAAATAAACTCGTAAAACGCCTGGTAAAATGCCTTGTAATCCCGTTCTACCAATATTTATCAATTTTCCTTGTTTTTTAACAAAAAATCTTGTTCTTTGCTCAAACAAGAACTACAGTTTTATTGGTAATTTTACAAGTTTATTTTCGTAATTTTATTCTACCATTTTGAAAGGTTATTTTACAAAAAAAAACTGTAATTTTGCAACAAAGCTTTTATTACGAGGTTTCTAGTTGAATTACAAAAAAAACTGTTATTTTACAAAAATTATGTTGTACGAGGATTTATGTTGTTTAACAAAAAAAAACAATTTTTTTTTTGTAAATTTTTTTTTTTTTATTGAAAAATATTTAAAAAAAAGTTGACAAAATTTTGAAAAATTTATTTCGAGGATTCTGGTTAATCTACAAAAAAAAAAACAGTTATTTTACAAAAATGGGTTTATAACGAGGATTTATGTTGTTTAACAAAATTTTTTTTTTTTTGTAAATTTACCATTTTGGTTTGCAAGTTTACCATTTTTTTAAACATATTTACCATTTTTTCTTGTAAGTGTACCATTTTGGTTTATTTTTCCGGTTTTAACACAATATTTTTACCAATAAAAAATTGGTTATTTTACCAATTTTTGGCGCATTCAAAATTACGAGGAAATCCTCGTAATTTTACGAGAATTTTACCTACCTCCTATTTTACGAGAATAGCCTCGTAAAATCACGAGATTTTTTGGTAACTTTACAAGGTTTTTTTTTTGAGTGTATTCTTATATTTTGTCCCAATGATGGTCTTATATTTTGTACAATTAATGGTACTTTAAATTTAAAAAAAAATTATTTTAGATTCCTAAAAGATTAATTGTAATTTATAAAAAGTCATTGTTATTAATAAAAGATCAATTGAAAAATATTATATACAATTGAACAGTTCATGCGAATAAGGACGAATAGACCACTTTTTCGCAAACACGTTTTTTGCATAAATGCATTTTATTAGCAGAGCCCTACAATCATATGCAGAAATTTTTGGAAAATTTTGACTTTTAAGGCTAAAAAAATGACTTTGAAAGTGCAATAATTCGTATATTTTTATATTTTTGTTTAAATTGGGAGTGAACTAACGCACAATTTTGATTAAATACAACACAAAAACATACAAAAATTTTACTTTGGGTAACAATGTGTTAAAAGATGTGTTAAATTACGAGGAACAAACCACACTTATTATATTGGCAAAAAAATTTACCGTTCTTGAGTTATAAGACTTAAAAGTGTGGAAAGCGAAAAGGGCGAATATCCATCCTTAACAAAATATTATATAAAAATTATTAAGCTGCGAGTTTAAAATTGATATTAGTTAAAATTTGAAATTGTACAAAAAAAAAAAAAACAATCTTAGCACATACAAACAAATTAACCAGATTTGGGGGGAAAAAAAATCTTCAGTGTACCGCGTAATTAAGATAATATAACCACGAATACATGGTCTAAGCATATTTTAACCGTCTTTTGAATTATTTTATTTCGGAAATCAAATCTTTAAACATATTTTATAGTTACTTTCCTTCGATACCCTACCTACAAATATTTGGTAATGTTGTTTTGATATAAAGTATATAAGTGTCGTAATATGCATTTAAGAGTTAATATTATAATTCCTAAAAATGTATTTAGTGTCATAAATAATTACTACTGCTTCAAATGGCAGGAATATTAAAAAAAAAATATTTTTAATCCTTAAAAAGTGTTTCCTTGAAGTCCTAAAAGTGTTACAAACAAATACCAACCATAGTTCGTCAAGTTTTGTAAGTCATATGAAAATTTAGTCAAAATCTGCTGCAAAATAACACATTTTTATTAAAATTTCAATACATTTTTTTGGATATTCGCCCTTTTTCCATTTAAGCAAAAATTGATTTGCAATTTTTGGCAATTTCTCTTTCGAATACCTTACTAAAATTTTGTATATAGGTAGATGTGACTTAAATCTTTAAGCTAATACCAAAAAGTTGACAAAAATATTATTTTTTAACCGTTTCCTGCGTTTTAATTGTCCCCTGTAAAATTCTACAAATGGTCTATTCGTCTTTATTCGCATGAACTGTTCAATTGATATTGAAAAATTTTAAAAGGGGATTTTTAATTTTCATAATATAGGTTTTTATGTATGGGGCATTCAATGTCAAATCGGACACTTTGAATTTTTTTTTTAGATTTTCCCAATTTGTTTACAGTTTTTAGTACCCTTCGAAAACTCCTTCGTGGTAAATTTTCAAATTTTTTTTATGACCCGTTCAAAAGACATCGAATTAATTTGCTCCCATTAATTTGCTCCAACCGCTCAAATCGCCCCAATAATGCCCTTAGAGCAACAAAATGTATGACCGACCCACAATATTTTTTTAGTTCAAACATTTTCTCTGAACATACCTACCCTTTATCTCTGATTGTTAAGGCGGTCCCCATACATTTTTTTTATTTTTTGTAATTTTTTTTTATTTAATAAGCTTCTACCGGTCCAATGGTGCGTCAGAGAGGGGTCTTTTGAGATCGACCCCCATTTATTTTTACCCTACAACATTTTTTTAAAACATACCTACGCCCTATCTCCACTCCCTAAGTAGGCTTGCATTCAAAATTACATTTTTATAAAATTTGCTCCAACTGTTATTTGTATGGGAGCCTACTTAGGGAGTTGACATCGGGCGTAGGTATGTTTTGAAAAAAACGTTGTCGGGTAAAAATAAAGTCAATAATGACCCCTCTCGGACGCACCATTGGACCGGTAGAAGCTGATTAAATAAAACAAATAAACAAAAAAAAATTGTATGGGGACCGCCTTAACAGTTAAAGATAGAGGGTAGGTGTGTTCAGAGAAAATGTTTGGACTAAAAAATATTGTGGGTCGGTCATACATTTTGTTGCTCTAAGGGCACTATTAGGGCAGTTAGAGCGGTTGGAGAAAATTTTAAAAAATGTCGTTTTGTGTGGGAGCCCCCTTAGATATTGGAGATAGGGCATTAATTTGTTCCAAAGAAATGTTAAGACGTAAAAATTAATGGGGGTCGGTCTTATAAATGACCCCTCTATGACGCACCATTGAAGCAGTAGAAATGATTTTAAGATTGGAAAATTACAATAAATTCTTTTCAAAAAATTTTAAAAAATAGTAATAATCGTTATACCAGGATCCTCCTGGACAAAAAATCTGTAGAATCGATAGAAGTTTTACAGAAAAAAGTTAAAAAATCGAAGAGTACAAACATTTTCAAAAATGAGATTTAAATTTTAAAACTTAAAAATCGCATACTAGAGCGCTTTTAATAATTTTTTGGGATCTTTTTTAAAAAGTACGTAAAAAAACAAAAATTTTAAAGAAAAAAAAATTAAATTTGGACCATTATTGAAGAAGTTATGAGTAAACGAAGTTTGAGTAAAGGAACAAACTACCTATTTTTAAAAATTCGATATCTTTTGAACGGGTCATCAAAAAATCTGAAAATTTACCACGAAGGAGTTTTCGAAGGGTACTAAAAACTGTAAACAAATTGGGAAAATCTAAAAAAAAAAATTCAAAGTGTCCGATTTGACATTGAATGCCCCATACATAAAAACCTTTTTATTTTAATTGTAAACCACAAATTTCCACACAAAAGTGTACTTTTGTCTAAAATTGCAGCACACTACAATACTGCATACTTAATTATATATTTAGACATACACACTAAGAAAATTATGTCATTAACTGTTTGTAGGTTATTTTAAAAAGTAATCAGTCAAGTTATTTTGAAAGAAAAATCACTTATTTTATAAAGGATTTATTTTTTTTACTATTTCTGTAGTTTAAAAAATATAATTTACTGTCTTAAAAATTAATTTTCTGTTACATTTATTTTCGGCAGTAAAAATTGTCTTCTATAGTTTTACTGTTTTTCAATACAAAATAAGTGAATATTCAGTAGTTTTTTAATGTTTTGGTTAGTCATTAAATTAACATTTAAAATTGACTGTAATGTGTTTTTATTTTAAATGAAAAACAGTGGAATGGTTTTTAAATAAAATTTCATTTGTTTTAAGTGAATATTCACTGGAATTTACCTACATAATTTTTTGAGTGCAGTAAAACTCGGTTAAAACACTCCATTTATTACTAAAGATTAATTATAACGACCTTAGTTTAAATATGTATTGAAAATTGTTTAAGTCGACATAATAAAAGACCCAAATCAAATAAAATATTATTGAAACTTTAATTTTTTTGTTAAAGTATAGCGAACCTCCCTGAAAACGAACTAAATAAAAAAATAAAAAAAAAATATATTTCAAATAACTGTTAAAATAGCTTTAACTTAAAAAAAATATTATTGCATCATGACATTTTATTTCTATTATACAAAGTTTGTCTAAAAATAGATTTTAGATAACATTTACAACATGTTGTATTAAGTGGTTAATGTTTATAACTAGGGATGAGATTTCCATGCAAATGCATGTTTTTTGTCGATAGTCTAAAAACGATATCGACCAATTATCTTTCCGAATCAAGAAATTTGCGTTAAAATGGCATCGATTTGTTATTGCATATTTTTGCATATTTTGGTGAAAATGCATATTTTTGCATATTTTGGTTTAAAATGCATATTTTGTGCATATTTCCAACTTTAAAGTGCATATTTTTGCATATTTTGGCATAAATTACCAAAAACACAAATTGAAATATTTTTGTTACAAAAACTGTTATAAATTTTAAAAAATAATTTTCAAAGTAAGAAAAATTATTTTTTCTTTTTAATTATTTTTTATAGATTGTCTTAATTTCTAACAAACATCTTTCTTATTTAAAGTTTCAAATGTTACTATTTAAACCCAGCATTATTTTTTGATTTTTAAGAAGTTTTTCCTATGAAAACAAGATTTTTATTGCTCACTTTTTACTTTTTAGTGCATATTTTTAGGTTTTTTAGTGCATATTTTGAATTTTTTAGCGCATATTTTAAGCGCATATTTTCGATTTTTTAGTGCATGAAAATCTCATCCCTATTTATAACACATTTCAAAATAATGTACATTGGCATTGTTATAGTCCGAAACGGTGTCACCTTTCGTTCCTAAGCAGGGCACGGTACGTTGTATCCACTCCTTCCAGTCGAGCTCGTGAGATGATCGACAAAAATCTTCGTAAGTGTGGTCCACTAATTACGAGCCACCTTAACGATGGATCGCTCCAATAAATAAAACAAACACAGTGGGTTACCTTGGTTTTGTCGGAATTCCTTTCCTGTTATTTTGCCAATGTGGCCTTGAGCTTAGTTCACAATTTTTATTTCTTTTTTGATAATAAAATAGCACGTTGGCTTTTATGTAAAAATTAAAACTATTGGTCGTACAATTTGACCTGTTGCTGGCGGTAGTTCTTTTTTTTCCGTCATGGTTATTTTCCATTAGAGCGTTTTTAGTGTGTGTGAGTGTGGGTTAGTTGTATGCAAAGAAAAGAACAAAAGAACAAAACTTTAATTTTTTTAAAAAGTAAGTATTTGCCAGTTTCTTTTACAGTTTTAACTGGCCAAAAAGAAATTAGCTTTATTGATACCCAAATATTCCCTTAAAAACAAAAAAACATTTAAATATACATATGGGTGAAATCAAAAAATGTCAGTGTTTTTGAGCCAAAATTGTACAAACAAAAAATTTTAGTTTTTGGTAAATTTTTTTATTAAAATCGATATGTTACATCACTACTAATATAACTATAAAAGATCTCTTTTACAAACTGTTTCAAACAAATTTTATCGACATTTTTATGATTTTTTTGGTGACGGAGTTTACATTCACCTTAGAAAAATACATTAAAATTTTTTGAATTTTCTTTGAAAACATTTTATTGTAATTTAAAACACTTATTTATGTAATTGCTAACAATTTTTGTAATTAGGATTTTTTTCCGGTTTTTGTTATTAAAGATTTTACAATTATTTTTTATTTTAATAGGATTTTTCTAATGAAATGTAAAATAAATTTATTATTATTTCTGTTAAAATAAGTTTTTTTACTTTTTTGAATGACTAGTGTTAATATTTGCGTCGGTTTTAACAACTTCATAAAGTTTTTTAATGCAATCTGCAAAAAAAAAAAAAAAGTTGACGGAGTTTACAGAGACGGAGTTTACATTTCGTCACTTTTTGCCCTTTTTTTCGAAAACTATTTGTCGGAAATTGGTTTCCGAAAAAAAAACATTAGATGTCAACTAGATACGTCAAAATATTACGATATTTCAGATGCACGCTAAGTAGTTTTGTTGTAAACGTGGAGACGGAGTTTACAGCATTTTTCGATTTTTCATTTATGATTTAGCTTTTCATACAGGGAAATTAATATGCAGGGAGCAAACTTGAAACCAATGATGCAAAATGATACTTTATAGCCTCGCGTTTAATAAATGGGGCAATAACCTATTATTTTTCTAAACACAATACGTCAAAAACAACAAAATTGTCAGGTTCCATAATGTCTAAAAAAAGTGTCGAAAAATCGTTACACAATTGAAGCCGTGTTTGTATGGGTAAAAGAGATAGTGATGACTATACAAAAATATTTTTTAAGAACGTCAACATGCCCTCTTTAAAAATGTAGACAATTATTAAGAGTTTGGTTTATTGGTTTTTAAGATATAACCGGTTAAATTTTAAAAATTGAAAATGTTACTGGCGACGGAGTTTACATTTGGCCTACAAAAATAAAAATAACTTGTTTAAAATAGCTTACTAGTATCCGGATTGTTGTTAGTTATGTAGAACGCCAATCTATGCGACGTTGTACATTAAAAAATATGCGAATACTTTAACCCATGTATGAGATATTACACGATTACATGGTTTAGTTGACATTTTTTGATTTCACCC